>JASVEL010012526.1:0-45036 GCA_032618575.1 Nicotiana noctiflora
CCCACCTGTATAACGAGGGAATACATTTCATGTCTTAGAATTAGGTGCCCACCTATATAACAAGAGGAATATTTTTTCAGTTTTTTACATAGTAGGTATTGAAACCGGCACCCACCATGAAGGCTGAGGGACGCATCGGAAGATCCCCAACACAAATCCAAGTTCAGAGGTGAGATAGAGGGCAACAGTAGCCGGACAAGCTCTTCACGTTACAGGTTTTGAAACTAGTAACCCATCCTAAAGCGGAAGGTTATAACAAAGTTCTCAGTGCAAAATCCAAGCGCATAAGTCAGGATATGAGACACACCCGGAGAGGAACAACTTTCAAACTTTGTCTACCCCCCTCAACATAGCAGACTCGATGAAAAAGCTATATCCATAGCAGACTGAGCAAAACGAGGAACACTGATGTTCAAAGAACCAAAGGCTGGAGCTGCCTCCAAGTTCTCGGAAAGAAGCACTAAAAGAATCACAAGCTGACAAGAACGCAAGGCGACATGAAGAGAGATGAGATTTTATGATCCATAAACTAGCTTAGCTTCTTGTTTTCCTTTTTAGCACGGTGTAATAAGGAGATCAGTAAAGCAGTGGTAACAACATGCCACAGCAGTAACAGCAAGATCACAGCAGTCATGGTAGTCCCAGCTACCGAAACTTCCCGAACTACATTGACCTGATTCTTGTTTAGCCCGGGATATGTAGGAGGCCTTTCGAAGCAGAGGCTCGGTCAAACTTTTTCCAAAAATGCTTCATACGGAGTGCTCAAACGGGCAAAAATCGCTCGTGTTTGCTCACTATCTTTGTACAAAAACTCTTCATGTTTCCGCGCAAAGAGGGGCAGCTGTGAACACGTGATTTTTGCCTCACACGAGCTACTCCCAAATGAAATCAAAACAAAATGGTTTGTTTTATTTTGTGCATTTTTGTGTATTTTTTTGTGAATTTTCGTGTTATTTTGGTAATTATTTGCATTCGTATATACGTGATTATATGTGTTTAAATTAATAAAAATATAAAAATATGTCGTGTTTGCATTTTTTTCAACTTTGAAATTAGGAGTACTTAAGTTTATTTTACCAAAAAAATGAAAATTCACAAAAATATGTATTTTTGCATTTTGTTTAGTATTTAATGTCCAATTTGGGCAATTTTATTTTTAATTGTTATTTAATTATATGTAATAATTATTATTAGAAGTTAATTAGTACTTTTATAAATTAATTTAGTTCTATAAGTTAATTTAGAATTTTTAGAATTTTAGTTTTATTTTTAAGAAAGCAAAAGAAAAGAAAATAAAGGAAGTAAATCAAAATTGGGCCAAAAATGCCAAAAGCCCAATCCCCCTAACCCATTACCTAACCCAACCCGTCCAACCCACCTAAATAACCCAACCCGTCTCCCTTACCCGGCCAAGTGACCCACCACCCTAAACGGTCCCGTTTTGGATCATTATAGCTGATCTTAGCCGTTGGATGTAATAATCCAACGGTTAAGATTTAAACGTTAGTTTCAGTATTACCAAAGACCCCAAAACCTTTCTTTTCCCCCATTTCCCCTCTCATCTTCAACTCCAAAACCCTAGAGTCCTAAGCTCCGCCGCCATGAGCCACCGTACACCGCCTGCCGGAAATTGCCTCACGGCGGTTTCGGTAGGCCAAACGCCTTCAAATTTACACCCTTAACTCTTCTCAACCTCCCCGTTTCAACCCCCCTACTGGCTAACCTCGAATCGATCCCCGTCTTCTCGAATCTTCATTTGAAGATTCGAGCCAAAACCCAATCTATGCCAAAACTAGCCCAAATTCCCACCAGTTACTCCCCTTTACCTCCTCGTCCTTAATCCCTAACTAAATTAGCTCGAACATGAGTAACAAAATGTCGAATAACGGATCTAGGGTTCAATGGTTCAAGACTGTGTCAAAGCTTCAGGATCGATTGGTTTCTATTTAGTATTCTAGGTCTATTTCTCACGAAATTGATGTATAATACTAACTAGAACTCAGATTCAAAAAGAATTTTTGGATGAGATGAGAAGAAGAAACAAAAAAGTAAGTTTTCTTAATTTTCTTTTTCTTTTTCTTTTTTCTGTAGGATATTTTGTCTAATAAGTTGTAATTAGTTGTTTCTTTAGGTTTAGTACGTTAGTTTCTTTTTCCAATAAAAATTATGCCTCTTTTTGGATTTCTGTTAGATTAAATACTCCGATATTTGTTTGGTCGTCTCAATCGAGCATTTGTTTGCTTGAATTAGGGTAGTTATAATTCATCTTTTTCATTTATTTTTTGGTTAATCCGAGTTTTCTTCTGTAAATTAATGATATGTTGTAAATAGTTTTGTCGATTAACTCATCTTTGTTTATAGTCCAGTAGTCATCGAGTCATGTTTTGATCGCTCAAATGTGTGAATTGTTTGATCTCTTTGAAATTTTCTGTTTTTGTGTTTTTCTTCTCTGTCACTGGGTTTCTAAAAAATGATCAGTATGTGTGAGTTTAGCATGTTCTCTTTCGAGCCAATTGGTCGCTCCTAGAATGTGTTGAACCCGTAGTAATTTCACTCTTTGATGCTATTTGGTCTGATTAGAGTCCATAGAATGAGATGTTGGTTGAATTTAATAGGTTTGAATTGGTTATAGCTGCCATATATTCATTTCCAGTGATCAATTGGGAATTAAAGGATGATTGAGGTAATTGATTACATAAACTCGGAGTACTGCTGATGGGTGGGGATATCAGTAGCTTTCAGGGTTAATTTCAGCAAGTTGGTAGTAGATTCAAGGACAATTTGGGATTTAAAAAAATGGAAAAAAGCTCTGAAATTAGTGGTATGCCAGAGGATATCCCATTAACTTTTAAATTAGGATTTGTCTAACAAAGATAATGGAATGTGAATTGGAACATTTTGGAAGTATTTGAATATTTTAATGAATCCTTGAATAATGCTAATTAAACAATGAATAAAACACACCTTAGTGGGGTTTAATGGAATAGGATAGGAAAGAATTATTTTCTTAAGGAAAAAAGGCATCGAAAATAGGCTGTTAAGGGGCTGCTAATCTGGTATTAAGGCTATTAAAAGAGAAGAGAACACACAAAACAGAAGAGAGAACATTTTTTTTAAAGAGAGACTTTTCTGAAACCTTTGTCTAACACACATATACACTGACAGAAGAGTTTTTTTTTTTTAACACACAGACTTTCATACACACAGAAAACAGATTTTTTTAAAAAAAAAGCTAAGAGATTTTAAGAATTCTAAGAGGGAATACTGAGAGTGAAGTCTTTGGAGAAGCAACTGTGTTTCATTTTGAGTTTGAAGTTTCATTTCCTTAGAGTGTCTATGTCACGACCCTAGTTCACCAATCGTGAACATATCATGACGGCACCCAGTCCCTACGACTAGGTAAGCCTAACACATTGCGAAATATACAAGTTTATGAACATTAAATAAGAAATAGCGGAAAACGATATAAATAAGAATGTAATCTGTGCCGCTTGGCACATACACCCATCAAACACACTGTATAAACACCACCAAGACCCGGAATCCCACGGGTAACACAGACTAAGAGAAATACAATTGTGGCTCTATGTGTAAAGCGTATCTAAACAACAAGATGAAGGAAAAACATCTACTAGAACTATCAGAATAGAAGGAAGGCCTCCGGATCCGCGGACGTAGCGGATCATACCTCGAGGTCTCCCAAAGCGCTGCTGAATCACCTGGTGTGAGCCTGTCCTGATGTACCTGGATCCGCACAACAAAAAGTGTGCAGAAGAGTAGCATGAGTACACCACGGCGGTACTCGCAAGTGCCAAGCCTAACCTCGATGGAGTAGTGACGAGGAAGGTCGTGCCCTACCGAGAGAAAACAATTACAAAAATGATAATAACAATAATAAGCAAAGTTTAAACGATAATAATTTTGAATGACAACAATAAAATAATTACCGCAACCGTCTACAATTAAGCCTGACAACAAATAACAAACTCAATTAATAAGTCCAGGACTTGTGGGAATTGAACCCACAGAGTCCCATTAACAGTACCCCTGGGTCTCCGGAATCGAACCCGCAGCCCATGTCTCAATAACATCTCAAGATCTCCGGAATCGAACCCGCAGTCCACATCTCAATAATATATCAATAGCTCGAGATCTCCGGAATCGAACCCGCAGTCCCTACAAATAACTCAGGATCTCGGAATCGAACCCGCAGTCCCTACAAATAACTCAGGATCTCGGGAATCGAACCCCTAGTCCCTACAAATAACTCAGGATCTCGGGAATCGAACCTCGCAATCCCTACCAACAACTCAAGATCTCGGGAATCAAACCCGTCAGTCCCTACAAATAACTCGAGATCTCGGAATCGAACCCGTAGCCCCTACTAATAACTCAGAGGTTCTCTGGAATCGAACCCGTCAGTCCCTACAAATAACTCGTGATCTCGGAATCGAACCCGCAGCCTCTACCAATAACTCAGGATCTCGGGAATCAAACCCACAGTCCCTACAAATAACTTAGGATCTCGAGAATCGAACCCGCAGTCCCTACAAATAATTCGGGATCTCGTGAATCAAACCCGCAGTCCCTACAAATATCACTTCGGTCTCTTGGGAATCAAACCCACAGCCATCGGATCTCCGGAATTGAACCCGCATCCACCAACACATCAAATCAAGAAAACACACAGGGAGAGTATAATATGTTTAATTACAACTTCACCGAAGCTAGTGCCAACTATTTATCAAGAAGTTCAAGTAAGTCAACTAGGCAATTAAACATGTTGAATCCTAGCTAATCATGCTTTTCTAACTAATACCAGGTAAAGTAACGTTTTTATCACGTAAGAGCTGGAATATCACTAATCGGACAATTCAAGTATGGTGTGTGTTACAACAACCAGCGCATGTACACGCCCGTCACCTCGCGTACAAGGCATTTAAACTATCACATAATATCCTAGTGGTGAAAGTTCCCCCACACGAGGTTAGACAAGCCACTTACCTCAATTTCGGTACAAAACCGCTAAGAGACAACTCTCTTTCCGCGAATGTCGGCCTCCACAGGTGTAGTATCTGATAAAAATTAATAGAATCACATCAAAATAGGCCAATTGGGCATTACCCAACCAAAACAATTCAAAATACACCAAAACCCACAAGTTGCCAAAACCCGACTTTCGGTACGCTTCTCGAAAAATTACGAAAGTTATATATTCAGGTTCCTTATCTCAACACGAGTCCGTGCATATAAAACTTTTCAAAATCGAACTCCGTTTGCCCATTCAAATCAAAGATTTCCTAAAATTTAGGCCTAGGGCTCAAACCCTCCATTAATCCTCCATTAACAGTGAAATAATCATGGAGAAACATCAAAATAAAGTTCTTATATTTACCTCCTTGATGAGGCGAGAACAACACCGCGAAAATCACCTCAATCGGAGCTCTAGAACTCAAGATATGCCCAAAATACTAAACTTCTCGGTTTTAAACACTAACGAGGCCTATTTTCGCTTTTGCAGATAATTTTCGCATAGGCGGGACCGCTTTTGCGGTTCTATTTCCGCTTTTGCGGTTCCGCATCCGCGGTCAAATTCCGCTTCTGCGGTTCTGACAGACACCAGCACTTTTCCTCGGCATGGAAATGAGCATAACTTCCTCATACGATGTCCAAATTCGACGATTCTTTTTGCTATGGCTCCGAAATTACGATACGGATCTAATGGTTCAAACAAAACTGAATTTGGAGAACATTTACCTAATATGGTACCCCTTTATGTTCAAAGAAGCAAAGGTTGAAACATCAAATAAGAGCGTGATCACAACCCGAAACACACCCGAGGCCCCCGGGACCCAAATCAATCATACCAACCAACCCCAAAACACATTACGGACTTGCTCGAGGCCTCAAACCTCATCAAACAACTCTAAAACAAAGAATTACACCCCGATTCAAACTTTATGAACTTTGAAGTTTCCAACTTCTATTTCCGATGTCGAAACCTATCAAATCGCATCCGATTGACTTCAAATTTCGCACACACGTCCAAAATGATATATCGAAGCTACAGAAACTTTCGGAATTCCATTCTGACCCTCGGATCAAAATCTCACCTATCAACCGAAATTCGCCAAAATACTAACTTTGCCAATTCAAGCTTAATTGTACACCGATCATCACAAAAATATTCCGGACACACTCCTAAATCCCAAATCACCTAACGAAGCTATCCGAACCATAAGATATGCATTTTGAGTCCGATATCAAAATTTCCACTTCCGGTCAAATTTTCTCAAAAACCTTCAATTTTCTATCTTTAGCCAAACGACTCTAAAATGACCCACGGACCTCCGAATTCACTTCCGATCGCGCTCCCAAATCCAGAATAACCATACGGAGCTACTCCCAGTCTCGGAATCCCAAACGAACATCAATAACACTAAAATGCATTTTAAGCCAAATTGATGCAATTTCTTCTAAAATGCTATCTTCCATAATATGCGCCAAAACGCTCCCAGGTTATCCAAAACTCGATCCAGGCATACGCCCAAGTCCGAAATCATCATATGAACCTGTTGGAACCTTCAAATCTCAATTTCGAGGTCGTATACTCAAAATTCCAATCCTAGTTCATTTCTTCAATTTTAAGCTTTGGAAATGAGAATTTTCATTTAAATTTGACTCCAAACTTCTTGAATTTTAATTTTGACCATACACACAAGTCAATATACTTGAGATGAAGTTGCTCATGGCCTCAAACTGCTGAATGACGCGCCGTATCTCAAAACGACCGGTTGGGTCGTTACACTTTCTTATTTGAACATACGTTCGTCCTCGAACGTGCTGAGAACTACACTGAAGTAGTCTAAAATCACTGGTTTAACATCTCATGCAACTTCCTGTGCTTCCACAACTCATTTGAGCACATTAGCTCAATAACTCTATAGATATACTCCTTTATTCGAGTAAATAAGTCATTAGACCCAATTCCAACATCCGGAATTTCCTGCCTAGCATGTTTCCATCATACGACCACAATATCATTCTTCACACGTTGTACCCATACATGACTGCATAACTTTGTTGAATTCACACTTTGCATCATTTTACTCATGGGACCACAATAATATTCTTTAAATATAATAGTCGAAATTCCACAAATCTGATGCTCTCATTGCATCTCATGACCTACATGGGTCTTGCTCTAGCTTTTACAACACCGATACGACGAAAGAGATGTGCAGGAATTCATATTTAGTTGCCAAGTCAACAAATCATTCAGTCTATACTTCTAACAAGATCCATTACCTTGTCCTAAACCAGAGAATGTTATTTTCCTCTATAATATACTTTATATAATCAGTTTGCACTGACCCCAAATCCCATAACCTCATCTCACCCAGTACGAACTGCTCAGGCGATAAGCCACCTCAGACATAATCAAAAGTCCTGCAAGATGACACAATGTGCCAATAGGCTACTAATTCGTATGTAATACAAAAGGAAGGCGAACACTAGAGAGAACTATTCAACTCTCACACTAACATGGACTTCCTCAGAAAAATAGGAAACAGAACACATAAAAGCAATTATGGACACTGAAATAAACATCACACTGTTGCGGCGTGCAACCCGATCCCAACAATATACCCATGGCGGCATGCCACCCGATCCAAACAATATAACCATGGCGGCGTGCCACACGATCCAAACAATATAACCATGGCGGCGTGCCACACGATCCAAACAATATAACCATGGCGGCGTGCCACCCGATCCCTGTATAAAACCCACACAAGGAGCCATACGTCGAGCTGAATAGCTCATCACATCAAAATGCCGAATATCGATCATAAGCATACTAAGGTGCATGATATCAGTCACAAGAAAACATATAGCGCCATAGGCTACAAACTCAAGTACAACTGAGGTGCGATATAAGATCTGAGTCTCAAGAGCCATCATGCTCATATAACATCACCGCTGAGCGGAACCTCAACACATAAGGGACTTACCAAGCCGTCTCACAACTCATACGGCGCAATATATCTTTACATGAATTAACTAACCGCGAAATAAGATCGCGACTATCCCTCCACAAAGGGCGCATTGCTGGAAGAAACACAACCGGCCTGATGCAAGGCTCACTTCCACATTTAAATCTATCCACCGACCTTAAGTCTATCCCGGTCGTGCCAAGCTAAGTCAATAATATTTCACAGGTCTATAACCCAATAAGCAGAGTGCCCTCCAACATAAATTCTCAATTGAATGATATCACCAAAATCCTCATACTTGGTTTAAATTTCTAACCAATCAAGTGACTACAAGTCACACCTATACAATCTTCTTGTGGGTCAAGCTCCCACTATCTTCCGAATAATTAAACGGGCCTGCACATTCAACCCACCGGCTGCACTAACACTGAAAAGCGATCAGGAGTCCCTAACCGGGATGCAAAGCCTTTCTCACAGGACACCGACCTCAAATGATACCGATGTTAATACCCATCTTACTCAAAACACTGAAACTCCTTTCCTGCTCATCCGAGCTCTTTATATCACATTTATTGACCAAACTGTGACCTTGGTCCTTACTTCAAATTTCATACTACTCACTGCACCCCACGTGCCGATATACGATACACACAATTTCCATCATAGCTCTAGAACTAACGATAGGCTAATACTTCATCACATAAGACCTTCCATTTAACTCACTACAGGAGAGCTATAACAACATACGGCGAATTCTCATAGCCATCGAATATGCCAATATCTAAGTAGTGGTCCAAGCCACCATAACCCTTCCCGAGATCTGCCTACTCATAACAGGCCCCTAACAGACGAATACTTTAGAATAACATCAATCACCGCGGCCGACAAGTCTCAAATGTACCGCCACAAATCACATGCATAATTCGATCACGTTGCATGAACCGATCATTGACACCAATACGCCAACTCAACTATGGCCGATCAATCTACTTCCTTCCAGGTTATCCTTGATTACCTTAGAAATGTTAATATCTTCCTTCAATACCTAACTTATTCCAACCGCACTTACCCCGAGTGACCTTAAATCACGAGGCCATGCTATCTCAAGAACGACGACCATTTCATGTCTCTCAAATACTACACCACAAGTCAAAACATCATAGATCGTTTTTTTGCCTTTCTTCATAAGTTGCTTCAAAAGCTTGAGCCTTAACTGTACTTATAGACTCAGAATTATCAGGCACCACACTTTACCTCTTGAATTCACTAGGACCGCTATTGAGAACCATCCGGTTCTAACTTGCCCCAATACGCAACCAACTCTACTGAATTTCTTTATAACATATGAGTACCCTCTCGATAAAGCACCTAGCGGAATCACTTCCCGCGAAGCCTGCACCTATACGAGGCATAAATCATGAATTTTCCCTCAAGTTTGAACATGAGCCAGTAAGGCTAAACATAACATTCATTCAACAATACATATACTCAAATTACCACACATGGTCCTTTTCCCGTGGCTGCAATAACCCATTAATACGCTAGTATCCAAAATTTACGCAGGTAAATTAGCCATGCGACCCAAATCATAAGCGGTGAGACTCTCCCACTAGCTCAAAGCCACTATTACACGACTCTCGAGCACATTAGAAACATTCACTCAAGTCATCTACTCTTATTCAACCGCAATTCACTTGAACCTACGAACATAATCACTTATGCCCTATTAGCACTCTGACCCCATAGGGTATGACCTCATTCCGATACAACCAAACATTACCCCGCTCCATGCACCGAGCATTCTCTACCAACGACACCTTAAAACATACTATGATTCTCACACACCTACGAAGCACCATGTAGCCCTTGTCGAATATTTCCTTGCTGATAAAAAAAATGTAGAGTTTATTAGGGACACAGGAACATCCAAAGTCTCAACATCATACCATATGAGCCTCAACTCTTGCCCATCCGCAAGTTTTCAAGAACGTTTTTTTTTAATAGCACCTAAATACATCGCAGGCCAAATCTGATATGACACATGACCCATAATTAGATCGTTGATAGTGAAATCCTTTCACTTAGCACGAAGCCTTAAAGATACATTTTGCTAATCCACGACAATAGCCTTTATCATATGTACGTCTTCATCATAAGACAACCCAAGACATTGGTTTGGTACATGTCCTTCTTAAGACAGTTAAACTCACTCGTTTCCCCCAGTATCTCTGCTGGCTGAATTTTTCGCTAAATAGATATCTCATATGAACCATATAGTCTTTATTTCCACTAACTATCTTTAGATCTACATCCACCTTGTGATTCTACCTTTACTGTGACGATTAGGCAGTTAAGTAAACCTTCTCAAGACCGTACTTATCAACCGAATGTCAGAACCTAGTGCACCCTCATGTGCACAATTGAAGATTTCTCAATTCTCTTGCATTATCGATATGGATGACACACTGTAACAATGGTTGAGTAAATTCTTGACTCCCTTGAAGTCCCTCTGCAGCATCATGAACCGTCGGCGCATACTCGATATCGAGCACACAACTTTCAATACACGAGTGGATGCAAAAGAACGTATAACATAGGGTCCAACTGAAAAAAATGGCGCACGATAAGGAATTCAAGGAATTGAAGAGTTTCTAAACAGTTACATAGCCCCTCGTAAATAAATACAGACGTCTCCGTATCGATCAACAAGAATCTAAGTAACCGGTCCGTGTCCCGTGACTCCTATGAACCTAGAGCTCGATACCAACTTGTCACGACCCTAGTTCACCAATCGTGAACATATCATGACGCGGCACCCAGCCCCTACGACTAGGTAAGCCTAACACATTGCGAATATACAAGTTTATGAACATTAAATAAGAAATAGCGGAAAACGATATAAATAAGAATGTAATCAGTGCCGCTTGGCACATACACCCATCAAACACACCGTATAAACACCACCAAGACCCGAATCCCACGGTAACACAGGACTAAGAGAAATACAATTGTGGCTCTACGTGTAAAGCGTATCTAAACAACAAGATTAAGGAAAAACATCTACTAGAACTATCGGAATTGAAGGATGGCCTCCGGATCCGCGGACGTAGCGCATCATACCTCGAGGTCTCCCGGAAAGCTGCCGAATCACCAAGTATGAGCCTGTCCCGATGTACCCGGATCCGCACAACAAAAGTGTGCGTAAGAGTAGTACGAGTACACCACGGCGCAGTACTCCGCAGTGCCAAGCCCAACCTCGATGGAGTAGCGACGAGGAAGGTCAGGGCCCTACCGAGAGAAAACAATTACAAAAATGATAATAACAATAATAAGCAGCTTAAACGATAATAATTTCGAATGACAACAATAAAATAATTACCGCAACCGTCTACAATTAAGCCTGACAACAAATAACAAACTCAATTAATAAGTCCAGGACTCGTGGGAATTGAACCCACAAGCCCATTAATAAACTTCGGGTCTCCGGAATCGAACCCGTAGCCCCATGTCTCAATAGATCTCGTGATCTCCGGAATCGAACCCGCAATCCACATCTCAATAATATATCAATAGCTCAGGATCTCCGGAATCGAACCCATAGTCCCTACAAATAACTCAGATCTCGGGAATCGAACCGCAGCCCCTACCAATAACTCGTGATCTCGGAATCGAACCCGCAGCCTCGGATCTCACTCGGGATCTCGGAATCGAACCCACAATCCCTACCAACAACTCAAGATCTCGTGAATCGAACCCGCAGTCCCTACAAATAACTCGGATCTCGGAATCGAACCCGCAGCCCCAACCAATAACTCGGGATCTCGGAATCGAACCCGCAGCTCCTACAAATAACTCGAGATCTCGGAATCGAACCCGTAGCCCCTACCAATAACTCTGGATCTCGGAATCGAACCCGAAGTCCCTACAAATAACTCAAGATCTCGTGAATCGAACCCGCAGTCCCTACAAATAACTTCAGATCTCGTGAATCGAACCCGCAATCCATACAAATATCACTTCGGGTCTCTTGGGAATTAAATCCAACAACTCGGGATCTCCCGGAATTGAACCCGAAGTCCACCAACACATCAAATCAAGAAAACACACAGGGAGAGTATAATATGTTTAATTACAACTTCACCGAAGCTAGTGCCAACTATTTATCAAGAAGTTCAAGTAAGTCAACTAGGCAATTAAACATGTTGAATCCTAGCTAATCATGCTTTTCTAACTAATACCAGGTAAAGTAACGCTTTTATCACCTAAGAGCATGAATATCACTAATCGGACAATTCAAGTATGGTGTGTGTTACAACAACCAGCGCATGTACACACCCGTCACCTCGCGTACAAGGCATTTAAACTATCACATAATATCCTAGGGGTGAAAGTTCCCCCACACGAGGTTAGACAAGCCACTTACCTCGACTCCGTACAAAACCGCTAAGAGACAACTCTCTTGCCGTGAATGTCGACCTCCACAGGCATAGTATCTGATAAAAATTAATAGAATCACATCAAAATAGGCCAATTGGGCATTACCCAACCAAAACAATTCAAAATACACCAAAACCCACAAGTTGCCAAAACCAGACTTTCGGTATGCTTCTCGAAAAATTATAAAAGTTATATATTCAGGTTCCTTATCTCAACACGAGTCCGTGCATATAAAATTTATCAAAATCGAACTCCGTTTGCCCATTCAAATCAAAGATTTCCTAAAATTTAGGCCTAGGGCTCAAACCCTCAATTAATCCTCCATTAACAGTGAAATAATCATGGAGAAACATCAAAATAAAGTTCTTATATTTACCCCCTTGATGAGACGAGAACAACACAGCAAAAATCACCTCAATCGGAGCTCTAGAACTCAAGATATGCCCAAAATACTAAACTTCTCGGTTTTAAACACTAACCATGCCTATTTTCGCTTTTGCGGATAATTTTCGCATAGGCGGGACCACTTTTGCGGTTCTATTTCCGCTTTTGCTGTTCCGCATCCGCGGTCAAATTCCGCTTCTACGGTTCTGACCGACACCAGCACTTTTCTCGGCACGAAATGAGCATAACTTCCTCATACGATGTCCAAATTCGACGATTCTTTTTGCTATGGCTCCGAAATTACGATACGGATCTAACGGTTCAAACAAAACTGAATTTGGAGAACATTTACCTAATATGGTACCCCTTTATGTTCAAAGAAGCAAAGGTTGAAACATCAAATAAGAGCGTGATCACAACCCGAAACACACCCGAGGCCCCCGGGACCCAAATCAATCATACCAACCAACCCCAAAACACATTACGGACTTGCTCGAGGCCTCAAACCACATCAAACAACCCTAAAACCAAGAATTACACCCCGATTCAAACTTTATGAACTTTGAAGTTTCCAACTTCTATTTCCGATGTCGAAACCTATCAAATCGCATCCGATTGACTTCAAATTTTGCACACACGTCCAAAATGATATATCGAAGCTACAGAAACTTTCGGAATTCCATTCTGACCTTCGGATCAAAATCTCACCTATCAACCGAAATTCGCCAAAATACTAACTTTGCCAATTCAAGCTTAATTGTACACCGATCATCACAAAAATATTCCGGACACACTCCTAAGTCCCAAATCACCTAACGAAGCTATCCGAACCATAAGATTTGCATTTTGAGTCCGATATCAAAATTTCCACTTCCGGTCAAATTTTCTCAAAAACCTTCAATTTTCTATCTTTAGCCAAACGACTCCAAAACGACCCACGGACCTCCGAATTCACTTCCGATCATGCTCCCAAATCCAGAATAACCATACGGAGCTACTCCCAGTCTCGGAATCCCAAACGGACATCAATAACACTAAAATGCATTTTAAGCCAAATTGATGCAATTTCTTCTAAAATGCTATCTTCCATAATATGCGCCAAAACGCTCCCGGTTTATCCAAAACCCGATCCAGGCATACGCCCAAGTCCGAAATCATCATATGAACCTATTGGAACCTTCAAATCTCAATTCCGAGGTCGTATACTCAAAATTCCAATCCTAGTTCATTTCTTCAATTTTAAGCTTTGGAAATGAGAATTTTCATTTAAATTTGACTCCAAACTTCTTGAATTTTAATTTTGACCATACACACAAGTCAATATACTTGAGATGAAGTTTCTCATGGCCTCAAACTGCTGAATGACGCGCCGTATCTCAAAACGACCGGTTGGGTCGTTACAGTCTAAAACCAGAAATTATTGTGCTTTACTGCTGGTTTCTTCTGTTTCTGTTTGCAATCACATTTGGCATTTCTGGGTTGAGAAATTATTATTCTTGGATATTTGCTACTGTTTTGAGACTGTTGTGTTGTTGCTGCTGTCTGTTACTACATTTATGCTAATCCTCCTCTTCATATTTTTCTTCTCAATATCAGGTATACTTTCTGAATTTTAGTTGATGTAACTCTAAGTTTGAAGATGGAAATGGGTATTGAAAGCACCAGCATAGACTTTCTTGTTTTGCACGTACCCTTTTATGATATTTTGTTTTGATTGTATGAATTCTTGTATATTCTAGTTATTTCAATTTTATATAGTGGGGGATTCTCACAGTTGTATTTAATTTGGGACTGCTGGGGTTTGTCAAATTGAAAATGTTGTAAAGTAACTTTAGTTTTAGATGAGTTAAATATCCATGATTGAGTAGTCTTGTGTTTGAAATGCTCTTAAATGGGATAAAAATATAATTATGCCATTTGATATATTGTTGAAGGTCATATGAGTATGTTTTGTTGATGGGCTCAGTCAATCAATTTAAGTCTGAATAGTTGAAAATGAATCATTATCTTTCTAATTAGGGGTTCGAGGGTTGTAGATTCATAGAATTTCATTGGTTAGTATGTGCATGTGTTTGAACTTGAAAAAAAAATGGTTTGAAGTAGTCATTAGTTTAAGTTCAATTAGTGGTTTAATATCTAATAATTGGTTAAGTGCAATTTCTCAGGATTCGTTGAAGTTCAATTCTAGTACAGTACATAATATTAATTTGAGGGTTAGAGGTTTGAAGCTGCATGTTATTTATTTGCCAAAGTGGAAACTTATTTTGTGCTCAAAATCAGCAGTATGCTTTGTTAATAATTGGTTCCTTCATGTTTATTAAAGTGCATTTAGGCCCCTTTGGGATTCGATCCTAAGGCCTCGTTTCTCAGTTGTCACACGCGAATTGGGCCTGCTATGGAGACCTAGCTTAAATCATTCTAATGTCAATGGCTCACTAGTTACAATAAGTTATTGGGCTTAGGTTTTAAAATGGAAGTGGACATTTGTTTACTTATTCCATTTTTTTTTTGAGTTGGTATTTTGACACCCTTTGAATTCCTTAAGACTTTTTCTTTAATTAACCTTGACTCTTTTAAAAGTAGATTGGAGGTGTGCTATATTAGGAAACACAAATAGTTTATGAGCCTCCAAATGTAGTTTGAATTCCCTTTTAAAAGTTGGGATTGAGGTGCGTCACGCCAAATAAAATCTCAAATGCGTGGCCTTCATTTAACTATTTCTTTTAAAATCCTTAGAATTAGAGGCATGCCATTTAGCAACTTTCATTGGCCCTCGCAAAGATAATAAATACGTAGTCTCTTTAGGCGCGTATGTTAATAATAATACCTCCCTAAATATGGGTGCACGTTTACGTGACCCAAATCCAAATCTCAACTTAGTCAAAATGTATTGACAACCATGGGCGTACTTATACAGCATGGTTCGAGACATGTTTTTGCGGCGTTGCAATAAAATAATAATAATCAAAAGCGGTTGAAAGTTACAATTTGCATATAAGTTAAAAGCATGTTATTAAAATCAGATAATTAAGCCAAATATGACAGTTGAGCGACCGTGCTAGAACCACGGAACTCGGGAATGCCTAATACATTCTCCCGGGTTAACAGAATTCCTTATCCGGATTTTTGGTTCGCAGACTGTTAAATAGAGTCAAACCTTTCCTCGATTTGGGATTCGAACCGGTGACTTGGGACACCATAAATCTCACTAGTGGCGACTCTGAATCTCTTAATAAATGAATCCCGTTTCAATTGTCCTTTAATTGGAAAAACTCCATCGCACCCTCGCGGGCAGCGAAAAAGGGAGGTGTGACAGCAACTAAAAATGACATAGCTTAAAATAAGTAATTAATTACAAGGTTAATAATCATGTGATTGATCGAAATTGTCATATAATTAGCCTACTATTTGAATACAATTAGCATTTGTTAATTACAATCAGAAGAATATGAGTCATAATTAGTAATATATTAAATAATAATCTGTTTTACATAGTTAAGTAATACTCTATTATTTTTTAATCAATAATTATCCCGTTTAAGTAGTTAAGTAATTTGTTGATAAAAAAACTTGAAGAAAACTAGTTTGTTAGACGGATTCGATTAGTGTTAAATAATTGTGATTTAAAAGTTGATACTGTTAATCCTGTATTGTTGTTTCTCTACATAAATAAATACAATTTGAGTTGATTCTCCTTTTGATTTCAAGCAGCTGTGTATATTATGAGTTCTCGATTTTGTTTCTCCCTCTTTCTCTCGTTTGGTCTAGGCCTGAAGGATAGCGCAGTCGTGGATCCAATCAGGCTTATAACTAGGCTCTTCGAAAATGATTTCAGTTTATTCAGGGTTTTTGAAACCCAGATATGCAAACTGGTTCATTGAATCAGAGCCCCAAACGTCCAGGTCGGGTAATATAAAATGATAAGGCCTGGACTTGCTATTGAAATTATAACATAGCTAAATGACTAAGGAAAAACCAATAGTAGAAAATGTAGTATTTATTAGGATTGGACTATTAAAATACAAATGGGATGAGCCTCGTATGAAAACAAATAAGCGGGGCCCCCATATAAACAAATAATAATGTGACAGATTCGGGAAGGCCGTTAGTAAATTCCACGGTCTTTGCAAAAGAATAATAAGCCGTAGACGCTATAAGGCACGATTTTAAAATATACCTTCCCTAATATGAGTGCACATTTAATATGACTCAAATCCTAAATCTCAACGAAGACAAAATGTTTTAAAGTCACAGGCGTACTGGTTGCGGTGTGACTCAAAATACGTTTTCGCGACGTCTCAAGTCATAAAATATTAAAAGTGAAACACGCACATATTTGTAAAAAGCATATAGTGAAATCAAGTAAAATCAAGAAATGACAGTTGAGCGGCCGTGCTGAAACCATGGAATCCGGGAGTGCCTAACACCTTCTCTCGGGTTGCAGAATTCCTTATCCGGATTTCTTATTGCGCGGACTGTTAAACAGAGTCAACTTCCTCGGATTCGGGATTAACCGGTGACTTGGGACACCATTATTTTCCCAAGTGGCGACTCTGAAATTTTAAATAAAATTCCGAACCGATTGTCCTTAAATTGGAAAATCTCTTTCCTCGTTATTATTATATCCCTTCCATGTGTTATTTATAATTAGCGAGGTATACCTTATTCTCCTTATTCGGGAAAACTAAAAAAAGGTAGTAAAAAGGGAGGTGTGACAAGGCTATATGTGCAAAATAACATGAACTTCTATATTTGTAATCTGATTCATTTGTAAGTCCATTTTGAATCTTTGGATGTTTTTGTGATTTGGGTCATGGTTGTAAAGATTTTGTTGTTAGTTCTGAAAGCTAAAATATGTGGCTAATTCTGAAAGAATAAAGTTGGATCGTTAAAGTGGCTATCTCTGTTTTGAAGTGGTTATACTGATTCATTAATTGTATTAAGTGGTTAGTTCTGAAAGCTTATCTCTGTTGGTTAATTAATTGCCTTGTTTAATAAAGGGCTATATGTTAAATAAGGGATTGGGTCTGTTAAATATGGTCTAAATATAAAAAAGGGTTTGGGGCTAAAACTGGCTAAATCTTAAATTAGTTGTAAAAAGTAGTTACTAGTTAAATAACTCACAACCCTAAGTTTGCCAGACCTTAATAGGTCGGGTAAAATGAGAAAAACAATAAGGGTATAACGATGTGACGACCCAAAGGGTCATCACTTATTTTATTAATCATTTCGAGCTTCCGAGGCCTTGAAAACCTCATTCCATGTTGTCTCGATTTACGTGCACAATCCGAGCATGTAGCCGAAAAGATTTTGTGATAGAAAATATGAATTCTATGAGAAATGTGGATAAAAATGATATTAATATTGATATGGTTGACTTCGGTCAACATTTTTTATAAACGGATCCAGACCCGAGATTAGGTGGTCCCGAGAGGTCCGTAGGAAAATATGGGACTTGGACATGCGTCCGGAGTCGAATTCTGAGGCCTAGAGCCCAAGTTATGAATTTTTCTATGAAATTGTTGTTGAAGTAATTGTTAAAGGAAATGAATTAATTGACCTTGGTATCGGGCTCGTATTTTGGTTCCGACGCCCTGTACAAGTCTTAAATATTATATATGTGATTTCTGTAAAGTTTGGTGACATTCGGATGTCGTTTGAGATGTTTTGGACCTCGAGTTCCAAGTTTGAAAGTTTTGAAAACCAAAAGTATGAAAATCATGAATTTGAGGCTTGATTTGATGAAAACGATGTGATATTGGCGATGTGATCGCACGAACAAGTTCATAATGTGTTTTTGATATTGTGTACATGTTTGGTTTGGAGCCCGGGGGGCTCGGGTAAAGATTTGATAGGCCGTTGGATTAAATTCTGAATTTTTGCACTGCTGGTTTTTCACCCAACTGTTGTCTTCGCAATTGCGAAGTATTTCTCGCAATTGCGAAGGTGGCAGGTCAAGGCAGGGTTCGCAAATGCGAAGGGTGCCCAGGACCGTTTGGGTTCGCAAATGCGAACCAAACCTCGCAATTGCGAGGCCTCCAGTGAAAAGGCATGCTTCGCAAATGCGAAGCATTCTTCACAAATGCGAAGGACCCTTAGCCCAGCCTTGTTCGCAAATGCGAACAAATGTTCGCAAATGCGAAAGTCCCCGGAGGCCAGCCTGGTTCGCAAATGCGAACATATGTTCGCAAATGCGAAGCCCCCAGATTTGCCTTGGCTTCACAAATGCGAACAAAAGTTCACAAATGCGAACTTCCCAGCCTTAGCTTATTTTTCAAACTCCAGAAATTGGTCGGGGTTCGCAATTGCGAACCCGTGTTCGCAAATGCGAACACAGAGACCTGTAAAACACGATTTTTAGTTCATTTCTTCACTTTTTACAAAACAAAAACACCCATTTGCGATTCTTCACGGAATCCTTCTTCATCAAAACAATTGTAAGTCACTTTTTACTTAATTCTTTCCATTCCTAACATCATTAAACATGTTTTTCAATAGAAATCAAAGGTTTTCATGGTAGAATTTCTTGTTTTTGTTAGAATATAGGGTTTTTCATAAATTGGGAAATTGGACCTCGAATTGAGGTCCGATTTCAAAACAAATCATATACTTGAACTCGTGGGGGGATGGGTAACCAGATTTTGGTCCGAACCCCGAGTTCCGACCATGTGGGACCAGGGTTGAAATTCACTATTCCGGACATAATGTTGTAAAAGTTGTAATTGGCCTTATGAATTAGTTTGTTGAGTAGTATTGATGATATTAAATCAATTTTGTATAGATACGATTGGATTGGAGCCAAATTTGAAAGAAAAAGACATTGCCACGGATTGAATTGTTCATAAACATTCGAGGTAAGTATTTGTTCTATCCTAGCTTGATGGAATAGGATTATGTGTTATGTGTTATGTGATCGAGTGCGGTGTATGGGCTGTGGTGACGAGCATCCATACACTGGCGTCTAGTATGACCGTGAGTCGTTGAAAATGCTTATTTTGAGATATATTTACAGATGAATTGTTGAACCTTTGTCATGTTGTAGGATTGTTATGGTTCTCCCTTGTTGAGACTTGTTGTGAAGATAATTATTTATTGCCCTTGTTGGGATAGTTCATGATTATTGTTTTCATTCTTTGCCCTTAATCGTGATTGTTATTTGGGTGAGGAAGAGTGATAATGCACGGAGGGAGATGCCGTGCCTTGTTTACTGATATTGTACGAAGGTTAATGCCGTGCCTTATGGTATTAATTATGCCCGAAGGTTAATGCCGCGCCTTGTTATTGATTATGCACGAAGGATAATGCCGTGCCTTGTGATTGATTATGCACGAAGGGTAATGCCGTGTACTTTATTTGCTTATTTGGTGAGGATGAGAGTAAAAGCACGAAGGGTGATGCCGTGCAACTGCTTGCTATTCCTCGACTTGATATTACTTGTGTTTCCATTATACTTTGTTTTTCCTTGTGAATTTATTAACTGTTGTTAATTGTTGAATTCTTTGAGATATTCCTTATCGTGTTATTACCTGGTTATTTCTTGTTATTCTGTGGTATACATATATATTGAATTGCACAGGTTTATGTGGGTGTCCGGTCCTAGGCTTGTCACTACTTCGCCGGGATAGGCCAGGCACTTACCAGCACATGGGGTCGGTTGTGCTGATACTACACTTCTGTGCGTTTTTGCACAGGTCCAGGTTACGATCAGGAGCAGCAGCAGTAAATCGATTGCGTGGGAGTTGATCACATTTGAGACCGAGGTAGCTTGCGGACGTCCGCAGGCCCGGCGTCTCTCTCTTTATTTATGTTACTAGCTGTAGTCTCTTTGTTCCGAGACAAACAGAATTATGTTATATTTCTTTCAAACTCTTATGTGTAGTATTCAGTAGTAGTTCGTGAGTTGGTGACTCCACGTCTTGGGTAGAGGATCTCAGTATGATTTTCATCTTGTAAATAGTTATTTCTATTTCGATAAAGTATTCCGCATTTATTTAATTAAAATTGTGTTAAAAACAGGATAGTATGAATACATTGGCTTGCCTAGCTACCACGAGTAGGCGCCATCACGATCCCGATGTTGGGGGAAAATCCAGGTCGTGACAAGTTGGTATTAGAACTCTAGGTTACATAGGTCTCACCACTAACGAACAAGCTTAGTAGTGTTTGAGAGGTAGGTACGGAGACGTCCGTACTTGTCCTCCAGAGTCTATTGAGTTAGGAAAAGTCTCTCATTTGTTCTTTCTTGTCGTGCGACTTGTTCCTCAATTACCGATTGAATTTCTATTATGTCCTTTCGCAGATGGTGAGGACACGCGCTTCTTCAGCAGCCTGAGCCCCAGGCAGCTCCCGTGAGGGGCAGTGGCCGAGGCCGTATCGGAGGCCACGGTAGGGGCAGAGATCAGCCCCGGGCAGCTACCCCGCAGGTGGAGCCTCATATTGAGATCGACGAGAGGTTCCGGGCCCAGCGAGCCTCCAGCGGGCCCGCCCTCAGTCCCGTGAGAGGCTTTATTTACCCCGGATCTCCGGGATGCTTTGGTCGAATAGCGGGATTTATGGACAACGTTGCCAGAACGGCTTATTACCACCTGCACCAGCCGCTTCTCAGCCGGGAGTGAGGGGCCCGTACCCTATTGCTCGTACTCCGAGCCGCAGCTCCTCAGCCCTCAGCACTCAGTGGTTCGAGCCCACCGTGGCCACTCGACCGGTACCACCGCTCATGCCGCGACGGAGCCGGCCATGACTTCCGATTCGTTATGGAGACTTGACTCGGTTCTCCAAGCTATTCACCACTACATTCGGCGGAGCCACATCGAGGATCCTCAGGACTTCTTATTCAGCTGCCACGAGATTCTCAAGACTACGGGGATCGTGGAGTCAAATGGAGTTGACTTCTCTACATTCAGACTTGCAGGATCCGCCAAGACTCGGCGGAGAGATTATTGCTTGACTCGACCAGCACGGTCCCCAGCTTTATCATGGGACCAGTTTGCGGAACTATTTATGGAGAATTTTCTCCCTGCTACTCAGCAGGATGTACTTCGGAGGCGCTTGAGCGCCTCCATCGTGGCACTATGACGAATCACACAAGCATGAGACGAGATTCGTCGATTTGGCTCGTCATGCAGCAGTGTGATACTTCCCACGTAGCGGGAGAGGGTCCGCTAGTTTTATAGATGGGCTTAACCAGCCAATTAGACCCGTATGGCTACGGGCGCGGGGAGTGACATATCATTTCGGGAGGCAGCAAATGCAGCACGCAGAGCTGAGATGGCTCTTGCTAGGGGAGGCGGTTATTCTTCGTATAAGAGGCCTCGTCATTCGTGCAGATGCTTGGTGGTTCTTCCTCTCGTGGCCACAGAATCCTTTGATAGAGGCCGTCTTCCATGCCTTTTCATTCCGCCCTTCAGTCTTCACAGGGTGGAATAGGTGATCGTGGTTTTCATGGGCATTATTCGCACCAGCCCTCCTATTAATGCTCGGCCTCTTCGCAGTGTTCGTGAGGCCATTCGTGTCGTCGTGGCCAGCAGCCCTCATCGCCCAAGAGTTGCTACTGCTAGGCGACCCATGTCATTTTATCAAGTATTGCCCTTTAACAGTGGGCAACTCTCAGCAGCGAGGTCCTCGTCCCATGATTCAGGCCCCACCTGACCCTCAGCTGCCCAGCCAACCAAAGGCGGGGGTAGAGATTATAGAGGCGGAGGTCGAGACCGTAGAGGCGGAGACCGTCCGGCCAGAGGTAGAGGTCAGCCCGCTGATGGTCGTCCCAGAGACGCAGCCTCGCAGGAGGTGCACATCCCCGATTCTATGCTTTACCGCCCAGTGCCGAGGCAGAGGCATCAGACGCCGTGATTACAGGTACTATTCTTGTGTGTGGCAGAGGTGCTTCAGTATTATTTGACCCCGGATCTACATATTCCTATGTGTCTTCCTACTTTGCACCGTATTTGGCCGTGCCCAGCTATGCTCTGGATATTCCAGTTTATGTGGCTACACCAGGGTGGGTGACTCCATTGTAGTCGACCGGGTGCATCGTTCGTGTGTAGTTATATTTGGGGGTCTTGAGACCCGTGTTGATCTGTTGCTTTTGGATATGGTAGATTTTGATGTCATATTGGGGATGGATTGGTTGTCCCCATACCATGCTATTCTAGATTGTCATGCTAAGACTGTGACCTTTGCTCGGCCGAATTTGCCTCGTATGGAGTGGAAAAAAATTTACGGTCATACTAGCCATAGTGTTATTTCGTATGTTAAGGCTCGGCGTATGGTTGAGAAAGGGTGTTTGGTTTATCTAGCCTATGTCCGTGATTCCGGTGCTGAGGTTCCCTCTATTGATTCTATGCTCGTGGTTTCACGAGTTTCCTGAAGTTTTCCCTTTAGACCTGCTGGGTACCCTACCCGACAGGGATATTGATTTTAGTATTGATTTGGCTCTGGGCACTCAGCCCATTTCTCTCCCACCATATTGCATGGCTCTGCCGGAGTTAAAGGAATTGAAGGGACAATTGCAGGATTTACCTGAAAAGGGTTTCATTAGACCTAGTGTTTTGCCATGGGGTGCCCTCGTATTATTTGTAAAGAAGAAAAATGGATCAATGAGAACGTGCATTGATTATCGGCAGTTGAACAAGGTTACAATAAAGAATAAGTATCCACCGCCGAGGATTGATGATTTATTTGACCAGCTTCAGGGTGCCAAGGTATTTTCAAAGATAGACTTGAGGTCAGGCTATCATCAGCTGAAGATCAGGGCGGTTGACATTCCTAAGACAGCCTTTCGCTCTAGATATGGGCATTATGAGTTCTTGGTCATGTCCTTTGGGTTGACCAATGCCCCAGCAGCAGTCATGGAATTGATGAATCGGGTATTCAGGCCTTACTTAGATCTGTTCGTGATAGTCTTTATAGATGACATCCTGGTGTACTCCCGCAGCCAGGAAGAGCACGAGCAGCACCTCAGAGTGGTTCTTCAGACTCTGAAAGATAACCAACTATATGCCAAATTTTCTAAATGTGAGTTCTGGCTGAGTTCGGTAGCATTTCTGGGTCACATTGTATCAGTGGAAGGTATTCAGGTAGACCCAAAGAAGATTGAGGCAGTCCAGAATTGGCCTCGACCAGCTTCAGTGACTGAGATCCGGAGTTTCTTGGGATTAGCAGGTTACTACTATCGTTTTGTAGAGGGTTTTCTTCTATCGTGCCTCCGATGACCAGTGTTGACCCGTAGCGGTGTCCAGCTCTAGCGGTCGAGGAGCGCGAGGCGAGCTTTCGTAGCTCAAGACAGCCTTGACCACCGCACCGCTGTTGATACTACCTACAGGTGCAGTGGCCTTATACAGCTTATCGTGACGCATCTCGTACAGTGCTTGGAGCGGTATTGATGCAGATGGTAAGGTTATCGCTTATGCTTCGAGGCGGTTAAAAATACATGAGAAGAATTATCCAGTTCATGATCTTGAGTTAGCAGCAGTGGTTCATGCCTTAAAGATCTAGAGGCATTATCTATATGGTGTGACATGTGAGGTGTACACTGATCACAAAAGCCTACAGTACTTGTTCAAGCAGAAGAAGTTGAATCTACGACAACGGAGATGGTTAGAGTTGCTAAAAGACTATGATGTTACTATCTTATATCACCCAGGTAAGGCCAATGTGGTGGCCGATGCTTTGAGTAGAAAGTATGCCAACATGGGTAGTCTTGCATACATTCCGGTCAGTCAGAGACCATTAGCTCTAGATGTCCAGGCCTTAGCCAACCGGTTCGTGAGATTAGACATTTCTGAGCCTAGCAGGGTGTTAGCCTGCACGGTCGCTCGTTCTTCTTTATTAGAGCGTATCCGTGAGAGTCAATTTGATGATCCTCATTTGCGTGAGTTGAGAGATACAGTACAGCGGGGAGGTGCCACACAGGTAAATCTAGATGATGATGGGGTATTGAAATTGCATGGTCGAGTTTGTGTGCCCAATGTCGAAGGGATTCGAGAGTTGATCTTAGCAGAGGCCCACAGTTCGCGATATTCTATTCACCCAGGCGCCGCGAAGATGTACCAGGACTTATGGCAGCACTATTGGTGGCGCAGAATGAAGAAAGATATCGTTGCGTATGTCGTTCGGTGTCTAAATTGTTAGCAGGTGAAATATGAGCACCAGAGACCTGGTGGTGTATTACAGAGGATTGAAATTCCCGAGTGGAAGTGGGAGCGGATCACTATGGACTTCGTTACTGGACTTCCTTTGACTCGGAGGAAATTTGATGCTATTTGGGTCATTGTTGATAGTCTGACCAAGTCAGCACACTTTATTCCAGTATCTGTCTCCTACTCGTCAGAGAGGTTAGCGGAGGTTTAAATTAGGGAGATTGTTCGTCTCCATGGAGTGCCAGTATCTATTATCTTTGATCGGGGTACGCAGTTTACCTCGCGGTTCTGGAGAGCGGTCCAGCAGGAGTTAGGCACCCAGGTTCAGTTGAGTACAGCATTTCATCCTCAGACGGATGGCCAGTCCGAGAGGACTATTCAGATTCTAGAGGACATGCTTCGAGCCTCTGTTATTGATTTCGGAGGCTCGTGGGACCAGTTTCTGCCATTAGCAGAGTTCGCCTACAATAACAGTTACCAGTCTAGCATCCAGATGGCTCCGTATGAGGCGTTGTATGGTAGGCGATGTCGATCACCAGTTGGATGGTTTGAACCGGGAGAGGCTCGGTTGTTGGGTACAGACTTAGTTCAGAGGCCTTGGATAAGGTCAAGACTATTCAGAGAGATTGCGTTCAGCTCAGTCCAGGCAGAAGACTTATGCGGATCGTAAGGTTCGAGATGTAGATTTCATGGTCGGTGAACGAGTATTGCTCCGAGTGTCGCCTATGAAGGGCGTGACGAGGTTCGGGAAGAAGGGCAAGCTCAGCCCTAGGTATATTGGTCCATTTGAGATTCTAGACAGAGTGGGAGGGGTGGCTTACACATTAGCTTTGCCGCCTAGCTTATCAGCCGTGCATCCAGTTTTTCACGTATCTATGCTTCGAGATACCACGGCGATCCCACACATGTGTTAGACTTCAGTACCGTCCAATTGGACAATGATCTATCTTACGAGGAGGAGCCGGTGGCTATTCTAGACCGGCAGGTTCGACAGTTGAGGTCGAAGAGTTATCCTTCTGTGCGTGTTCAATGGAGAGGTCAGCCTCCTGAGGCATCGACCTGAGAGTCCGAGTCTGATATGCGGAGCCGCTACCCACAATTGTTTCCTCACTCAGGTACTTCTTTCTTTTGTCCGTTCGAGGACGAACGGTTATTTTAGAGGTGGAGATTGTGATGACCCAAAGGGTCATCACTTATTTTATTAATCATTTCGAGCTTCTGAGGCCTTGAAAACCTTATTCTATGTTGCCTCGATTTACGTGCACAATCCGAGCATGTAGCCGGAAAGATTTTGTGATAGAAAATATGAATTCTATGAGAAATGTGGATAAAAATGATATTAATATTGATATGGTTGACTTCGGTCAACATTTTTGGTAAACGGATCCGGACCCGAGATTGGGTGGTCCCGAGAGGTCCGTAGGAAAATATGGGACTTGGACATGCGTCCGGAGTCGAATTCTGAGGCCTAGAGCCCAAGTTATGAATTTTTCTATGAAATTGTTTTTGAAGTAATTGTTAAAGGAAATGAATTAATTGACCTTGGTATCGGGCTCGTATTTTGGTTCCGACGCCCGGTACAAGTCTTAAATATTATATATGTGATTTCTGTAAAGTTTGGTGACATTCGGATGTCGTTTGAGATGTTTTGGACCTCGAGTTCCAAGTTTGAAAGTTTTGAAAACCAAAAGTATGAAAATCATGAATTTGAGGCTTGATTTGATGAAATCGATGTGATATCGGCGATGTGATCGCACGAACAAGTTCATAATGTGTTTTTGATGTTGTGTACATGTTTGGTTTGGAGCCCGGGGAGCTCGGGTAAAGATTTGATAGGCCGTTGGATGAAATTCTGAATTTTTGCAGTGCTGGTTTTTCACCCAGCTGTTGTCTTCGCAATTGCGAAGTATTTCTCGCAATTGCGAAGGTGGCAGGTCAAGGCAGGGTTTGCAAATGCTAACCCTTGGTCGCAAATGTGAAGGGTGCCCAGGACCGTTTGGGTTCGCAAATGCGAACCAAACCTCGCAATTGCGAGGCCTCCAGTGAAAAGGCATGCTTCGCAAATGCGAAGCATTCTTCGCAAATGCGAAGGACCCTCAGCCCAGCCTTGTTCGCAAATGCGAACAAATGTTTGCTAATGCGAAAGTCCCTGGAGGCCAGCCTGGTTCGCAAATGCGAACATATGTTCGCAAATGCGAAGCCCCCAGATTTGCCTTGGCTTCGCAAATGCGAACAAAAGTTCGCAAATGCGAACTTCCCAGCCTTAGCTTATTTTTCAAACTCCAGAAATTGGTCGGGGTTCGCAATTGCGAACCCATATTCGCAAATGCGAACACAGAGACCTGTAAAACACGATTTTCAGTTCATTTCTTCACTTTTTACAAAACAAAAACACCCATTTGCGATTCTTCATGGATTCCTTCTTCATCAAAACAATTGTAAGTCACTTTTTACTTAATTCTTTCAATTCCTAACATCATTAAACATGTTTTTCAATAGAAATCAAAGGTTTTCATGGTAGAATTTCTTGTTTTTGTTAGAATATAGGGTTTTTCATAAATTGGGAAATTGGACCTCGAATTGAGGTCCGATTTTGAAACAAATCATATACATGAACTCGTGGTGGGATGGGTAACCGGATTTTGGTCCTAACCCCGAGTTCCAACCATGTGGGCCCGGGGTTGAAATTCACTATTCCGGGCAGAATGTTGTAAAAGTTGTAAGTGGCCTTATGAATTAGTTTGTTGAGTAGTATTGATGATATTAAATCAATTGTGTATAGATACGATTGGATTGGAGCCAAATTTGAAAGAAAAAGACATTGCCACGGATTGAATTGTTCATAAACATTCGAGGTAAGTGTTTATTCTATCCTAGCTTGAGGGAATAGGATTATGTGTTATGTGTTATGTGATCGAGTGCGGTGTATGGGCTGTGGTGACGAGCATCCATACACTGGCGTCTAGTATGACCGTGAGTCGTTGAAAATGCTTATTTTGAGATATATTTACAGATGAATTGTTGAACCTTTGTCATGTTGTAGGATTGTTATGGTTCTCCCTTGTTGAGACTTGTTGTGAAGATAATTATTTATTGCCCTTGTTGGGACGGTTTATGAATTACTGTTTCTTTCTTTGCCCTTAACTGTGATTGTTATTTGGGTGAGGAAGAGTGATAATGCACGAAGGGTGATGTCGTGCCATGTTTTATTATTTATGCACGAAGGTTAATGTCGTGCCATGTTTTATTGATTATGCACGAAGGATCATGTCGTGCCCTATTATTGAACCATGTACGAAGGATCATGCCGTACTATGGATGCGAGGATGAGAGTAAAAGCACGAAGGGTGATGCCGTGTACTTTATTTGCTTATTTGGTGAGGATGAGAGTCAAAGCACGAAGGGTGATGCCGTGCAACTGCTTGCTATTCCTTGACTTGATATTACTTGTTTTTCCATTATACTTTGTTTTTCTTTGTGAATTTATTAACTGTTGTTAATTGTTGAATTCTTTGAGATATTTTTTATTGTGTTATTACCTGGTTATTTCTGTTGTTTTGTGGCACATATGTATATAGAACTGCACAGGTTTATGTGAGTGTCTGGTCCTAGCCTTGTCACTACTTCGCCGGATAGGCCGGGCACTTACCAACACATGGGGTCGGTTGTGCTGATACTACACTTCTGTGCGTTTTTGCACAGGTCTAGGTTTTGAGCAGCAACAACAATAGTAGTTCGATAGCAGGATTTGATCACATTTGAGACCGAGGTAGCTTGCAGACGTCCGCAGGCCCGGCGTCTCTCTCTTTATTTATGTTACTAGCTGTAGTCTCTTTGTTCCGAGACAAACATAATTATGTTATATTTCTTTCAAACTCTTATGTGTAGTATTCAGTAGTAGTTCGTGAGTTGGTGACTCCACGTCTTGGGTAGAGGATTTCAGTATGATTTTCATCTTGTAATTAGTTATTTCTATTTCGATAAAGTATTCTGCATTTATTTAATTAAAATTGTGTTAAAAATAGGATAGTATGAATACAGTGGCTTGCCTAGCTACCACGAGTAGGCGCCATCACGATCCCGATGTTGGGGGAAAATCCGGGTCGTGACAAATGAGAAACAATAAATGGCATTCCTGAAGATTTAATAGAGCCTATAGGGCTAAAAATAACATTAGTGCCCAGTATTTTTGTAATTAACTATAAAATAAAGGACAAATTAGGCATAATTAAAAGGCAGTCCTGTAATAAACCTTAGCAAGTAAGGGTAACCAAGTAAAAGACACCTAATAGAATACTATAGAATTGCCTAGAACCTTCTAGCAAGCGTCTAAGGCATGTCGATACACATTCAAGGAACTAATCTGTAAATAATTGAAAGAATAAGGGGAGAGGATTGGAAATAACTTATTTGAATTTTTTGCCCAATTCTCCCCAAAACCAGTCTATAAATAGGCCATTAAAGAGCCTAAAAAAGGGTCTGAAAAATTATATTCTGAAAAGGGTCGGAAAATCTATATTCTAAAAAGAGGTGCATACTTTGAAATTAAGAAAAGGGTTCCATACATAGCTCTGAAATTTTAATTTGGGTACTAATTTGGGAGTTCTTGCTGGGTCTATTATCCTTCAATTCATTTGGATTCTACTTGAGCTCTTCGATTCTGCTTTATTGATTTGCTGGACTATTATATTTGGGATTTTGTTTGCTGCTATGTTGCTGTTATTTTGCCGACTATTCTTCATCCTCAAAGCCTAGACTCATAGATTGCTTTTGAATCAGGTACACTTCCATTTCCTGAAGATGTAATCGCACATTGTTTGAAGAAACTGCATGAGTCGTTTAGATGAATTTACTTTTGTTTTTCCTTTTAGTTTGTAATTGTCATCTCCTAGTATCATTGTAATTCATTAGGATCGTTTGTAATAGTTAATCACTATATGAGGATTGCTATAGATTAAAATAGAGTAGCTAGTGATACATAATTAGAAACAGTTCTCGCATAATCTAAGTTCGAAACAGACTATAATGAAATTAATTCACCTATAAAGTCGGTATATATAAGCTGGTAATTAACTACCTCTGTTAATTAAGTCTTAAATCAAGATAAATTAGGTCCAAAAAAGTAATAAGTGGATTGGGTTTGAACTATTTTGTCAACCAATTTTACCTAACAACGATCTACTGTAGGTTAATTTTAGAATTCTGTAATTGTTATAATTCAAGTATGTATAGCTAATATTTCTAGATTGTTTTTATTTAGTTAAAATTAAGCAACAAATAAGTTTACAACTAGTAATTACTGCCTAAGAATTTGAAATAATAGTGTCAGTACCAAACTCCTGTTCTTAGAGTGTTTAATTAGTTATTAGAATTCGCAATTAGTAGCGATTGATATGTAATCTGGTGCCTTATGAAATAATATAAATCTTATTGGTTTATTCTGTTATTTGAAGAACTTTTGTTTAAATTTTATGTTGAAATTGCAAATCTGTTCTACATTTCATATGTTTACTCTGGGCCTGGTTATGAATACAGGCCCAGATTCGTCTAAAGTCACCTTTGGGTCTCCGAGTGTAGATACTCACATACACTGGGCTTCAGAGGCCCATTCGCACATAATGGACTGTTAACACAGTCTAGAAGTCCAGGCCTAGCAGTAAATAATTGGCCTATACTTTGTAATAATAAGTTCAAAAAATACAAAACCATATTACAATTAGGAGGAAAAAACAAAAATAGCAAAACATAGTGTATGATAAGTTTGGACTTTTAAAAATAAGGGATGAGCCTCGTATTAAAATGAAAAGATGCATGGGGCCCCCATATGAATTTTAATATAATTGTTAGATTCAGAAGGACCGTTTAGCGAATTTTACAGTCTTTCCTTAAGATAATAAGGCGTAGACATTATAGGCACGACTAAAATATACATCCTTAATACGAGTGCACATTTATGTGACTGTAATCTCAAATCCCGGTGAAACTGAAATGCACTAAAGTCATAGGCGTACTGGTTGCGGTGTGACTCGAAATGCGTTTTCGCGACATCGCAAGTCATTAAAATAACAAAACGGGACATTCACATTTGTAAAAGCATATAAAGAAATCAAATAGGTCAAATACAACAGTTGAGCGACCGTGCTAAAACCACGGAATTCGGGAGTGCCTAACACCTTCTCCCAAGTTAACAGAATTCATTATCCGGATTTCTAGTTTCGCGGACTGTTAAAATAGAGTCAAATTTCCTCGGATTCGGGATTAAATCGGTGACTTGGGATACCATTATCTTCCCAAGTGGCAACTCTAAAATCTAAATAAATCCCGTTTCGATTGTCCTTAAAGTGGAAAAACTCCTTCCCTTGTGTTATTATTATATCCCTTCTTGGGGTGTATTAATAAATAACAGGGTATACTTTATCTTTGAAAAAGTAGTAAAAAAGGGAGGTGTGACACCATCCTTCCCAGCTGTCCGCTGATCTTCAGAACACAACCATTCAGCTGGAACATAGTCCGATGCACCTCGCCACACAACATGTGGCATTTTCCGACATAAACCCATAATACAGTAGTCTAGAATAACCCAACACTAAGACAACCAGTCTACAACACAATATCATATCCAAAATCTAATATACCAAGTAAAGTAAGATCCACTCGAGCCTCCAATTCTCAATAGCCGCTAACGATACCAATACACACTATCCACAACCACTATATGTCACACCTCCTTTTTGCACTACCCGCGAGGGCGCGAATGGAGTTTTTCCAATTAAAGAACAATCGAAATGAGATTTATTTAATTAATTCAGATTCGCCACTTGGGAGATTTATGGTGTCCCAAGTCACCGGTTGAATCCCGAATCTAGGAAAAAAATGACACTGTTTAACAGTCCACGAACCAGAAATCCGGATAAGGAATTCTATTAACCCGGGAGAAGGTGTTAGGCATTCCCGAATTCCGTGGTTCTAGCACGGTCGCTCAACTGTCATATTTGGCTTATTTATCTGATTTATACCATGCTTTAATTCATGTGCAAAATCTAACTTTTAACCGCTTTTAATATTATTTTACAAGAATTGCAACATCGTAAAAATGTATTTCGGATCACACCGTACCAGTACGTATGTGACCTTTAACGAATTTCGACTTTGTTGAGATTTGGATTTGGGTCAAATAAATGTGCACCCAAGCTTAGAGAGATACAATTATTAAATATGCGCTTACAGCTACTAAAGCGTTATTATTTTGAGGAGGCCGTGAACATTCACTAAAACGACCAATCCCGAATTCCTAAATATTCTTATTTAAGAAAAATGAGAGCCCCGTATTTATACATTGATATGGCGAGACGCGCCTCCTTTATTTTTAAAAGAAATCTTAAAATGACTACATTTCTATATTTTTTTAAATATTTTAATAATAAATAAAGACAAATCCTAATTAATTAATAAACTAAAAATATGCAATACATACAATTAATTTATGGTAAATATTAATGAAATAGAAAATTAAAAAAAAATCGAATTGTTTTTTAATTTAATAAATAAATACGAAAATTCTTAACTTAAATTGATTAAAACAAAATTAAGACTTGTTTTGTAATATATTAAAAACTAATAGAATTATTTAAAACTAAATTCATCTTTAAAACAAACTTAAAATAATATACAATTTTTATTTATTTAAACTTACTTTTTGTACAATAAAAGATAAAATCTTAATTGATTACATACTCAAATTGTGATATATTGTTTGCTATATTAATATAACTGTTTAGTGGGAGTAGACATGGCTAAAATCTAAACTAGAATAAAAGACAAATTCGACAAATAATATTTACAAATTAGAATAATTATTTTACAACTAATTTAAAACTATAATCAACCTTAATCAATTACACTTATTTGGAGATTTGTTGAACTTGAAAATAATCTTGTATTATTTAAAACTCAAACCGTACCTAAATGCCTAATTTACGCAAAATAATTAAAATTCACATTTTTACTGAATTTAACTACATATTTGCAATTTAGCTTGTTAAAGACGATATTAAACATTTATGACTAATGAACTAACTAGTTTTAATTACTCCGGTTAATAAAAGGGTAACTCATTCTTACTTTAATTACTAAACAACTTGAACATTAATAAACCTATTTATACCTATACTATTTAATAACCATATTGAAGTGAATTATTATTAATACAATAAGCCTAATTATTTAAAGTTATAGAAATTTACAGAATATTAATACGTAGAATAACTTAAACACAGTTAGTGAAAGAAAACAAAGGATAAGCCAATTAAAATTTTAAAATTTTCATTCTTCATATATATTCATCTTTTAATTTAAACATACCAGTCATGTACCTGATATTGGAAAGATAGAAGAATATTGGATGATCAACACAGCAATAGAAACAACGCAGCAACAGCGGTGGAAGCAAAAACAACCCAGTATCGGAATTTTTAAAAGAAACCCAGTAACTAAGATCTGAACTTGATAATATACTTTTGCTAATTGAAATCTAAAAACTTTTTTTTAGAATTTTTTTTTCTTAACTCTTCACAATTCTTTTTAATCTTTTTCTCTTCTAATTCTTACTTCTGATATTTTACTCTCTAATCTCTTTCAATCTTTTTTCGTTCTCTAGTCCTTAACTTCTGATCTCCCCTCTTCTATATATAAGTAAGACATCTTCTTTCTTTAATTAAAAAAATAGACCACTATAAATTAAAAAAGTAAAAGATTCCACTTTCTTGAACCCCGTAATCCACTAATTTATTTTAATTATACTTTAAATCCCACGACACTATGTCTTTCTCCCCACTATACTTATTTTATTAATACTTTAGATATCACTATAAAATATTTTGTCTTCCACTCTAATTTAAATAATATTTTAATAACTAATTGACAAAATACTTTAATTCAAATAATTGACTACAAATTAATGATCAAAATACCCCCAAAATTATTAAAATTATTATTCTAACCTGTCAGCTATAACCAATTCATCTAAATCAAACAACCAAAATATAGCAGTTTTAAACAATTCTTAAACAACTTTAACAACAATTCTAACAACATGATGAACAACCAAGAACAACATTATTTTTAATAACACAAAATTTCAGATTCATCAACAATTAACTTCAAATCTCTTAAACTCAAATTTAATTAAACTTAACATATCAAACCAACTATTTCAATTCTGTAATTCAAACCCGAATTTAGACTTAAGCAAAATAATGAAACAAATTTAATTTACTAAACTCAATAATCAACTAAAATTTGAATTAAATCTTACATATCACAATCAAAACTAAAAAAAAAATCAAGTGATTAACTAAATATTTCTATGTTAAAAACTAACACAAGGATGAAGAAATAATCAAGAACATGATAAACAACAAGTAAATAACAAAATCAAATATATATTATCTAAATCCGAAAAAAAATAATATATATATATATATATATAAAGAAGAAATAAAAAAAGAAATAAAAGAAGAAAGAAAGAAAAATAAAATAAAATAAAATAAGAAAAACAAACGAAACGGGGAAGGGGGGCTGGTTTCTTTGGGACAGCAAGGTGAGGTTAAAAGGGAGAGATTGCTTTGTAAACTACTAAGGGAATTGTTTGTTTCTTGAGAAACTACTGATATAGGTGAACTGTTGGTTATGTAGGAAAATAAGTTGCTTGCATCGTAGGAGAATGGGAGTTTTGGTGGTGGAATAGGGTGGTCGTCGGCAGTGGGTGGCAGCCATGGTGGCTGGCGGCAGAGGGGACTAGGGAGGAGGTGGGGGAAGGAGAGAGAAAATAGTTAAGGTGGAGACTTTTGTGTTATGTGTGTTATATTAGGTTTAGGGTTTGTGTTTTGAATAGTAAGAATATGAAATGGATTATGGGTTTGGGTTATGGGTCATTGGTTTGGGTTATGGGTCATAGAGTTTTGGGTTGGGTAGAATAGGTTTGGGCCTTGGTTTAAAATTTAAGAAGAGACACAATTCCGAATTTGTCTTCTCTATATAAAAAAAATTATTTATTATGAAATAATAAAAAAAAATGTTAAGACTAAATTATAAAACCCAAACTATCTTAAAAATACTAATTAACTCATAATAATAATTAATACACAAAATTAAACACTAATTAAAATAAAGTTGCACAAATTGGATATTAAATACTAAAAACGCAAAAACTACATATTTTTTTTATTATATATTTTTTTAAAATAAACTTAATTATTCCTAATTATAAATGCAATATATTTTTATATTTTTATTTATTTAAACAAACAAATATGCACAGATAAATACAAATAATTCAAGATAAATAATACAAAATTCACAACAATTGCAAGCAAACTAAAATTATTTTAATTTGAATTTTTTTGGGAGTACTTATAGGGTAAAAATCGCGTGCTCACACTACATAGCCTGAACATGAGAACTCCTAGTCTCTAGCTCCACATAGCACCCAAATTACTATGTCTAATCCCAAATTCTGCAGTATAAATACATATTACACCTCGAGTACCCAATCATTCCATGAAAGATATTCTAAGATTCCCCTTGTGCCTCTAAACAAACTCAGATATCAACAATCGATCTATCAAGAAAATGCTGCAACATTACCAAAGTGCCATCAACTTACTTACATTGTCCTTTTTCTGAAACATATACCCTCGTCCAATCACTATGATTAGCAATACTATTTCCTTAGTCTCATGAGGATCATTCACCCTAATCATCTGAAGCTCAATCCTCCAATCACCTAAAATTACTCATGCTGTTTAAGATCCTAATGACTCTCCATCAATCCCATCTAGAAGAGAAATCACTACACATTCCATGCTTCGTATGCCTATAAGCAATATATACTCATCTTTAAACCACGGTAAAACCCAACAAGGACATCTTTGCTACTCCATTTGTACAAGCTAAACTGCTAGGACTGAATCCTTCTATCTAAACCAAGCTGAGCAAGCCGTCAAAACTCAAGAGCATTGCTGCAAATTGCCTGTCAAAGCCCATTACGTCGAACACATACAAGGAATTAATCATACCCTTACCATACCAATTCGGTCTCTTATCAAGATATTCCGTCTATTATATTTCTCTTTTTATTCATCATCAACTTGATATTCATCCTTGTTGAAGTGTCACAATGCCTCAATCCGGGCCTACCACACGAGGCTCGAACATAAGACCATACTGTCTAAGACCCATAGGCCACTGAATACTCTCTTAATTCTTCCTAGAAATACCACATTCCAGAATAGTCTACTTGAAGAACTTCTTGCAAATCTGAATTCGTTACCATTACATACCAGATACTAATACATAGAATCCCATAATTAACATAAATCCCTTAAGTCTTGATCTTTTTTACTGGAAACACAGTCTGTAGCCACTTACACAATCTTAAGACACCTGATCATTACATGCCAAATCTTGAACACAATAAAACCATTCTCGGGAGTCATTCACTCTTACATAACTATAAATTATCTGACTTAGTGATCAGAACTACTCGTGCCTTATTAGCACTCTGACACCGCAGAACATGATCCCATAGAAATACAAATAACCATCTTCCTTCCCTATACACTGAGCATTCTTTATTAGAAAAACCTCAAGACATCCTGTTATTTTCACACATCTACAAAGCACCGTATAAACTTTATCAAAATTTTCCTTCATACGTGCCATCCTCGACTTAATTTCTACAACCAGAACGGATCCGCCAGCATACCTCGAAACGAAGCAACATAGTTCATAATTGTGCAACCAGCTAATCAGTAGCAACCTCCCCAACTTGACTTGAATCCACCTACCAGAACACATTCAATAACCCATAATACTTTTACTCTAATGATGCCACAATATTATAGTGAGATTAGACTCAAATCATCCACTAGTTTATGAAAACATCGATCATCTGGTATTGAAATCCTCTGCCTCACATTCATTTCCACCTCAGTTGAGTTTACTCTCTAAACGACCCAACTTCTCAAATTTCAACATATACCCTTCAATTAGACATGAGATCTTCTAACATACACATAAGGTTCATACCACGCGAGAACACTCCGCAGGAGATAACCCACCTGCTTCGCCTCAATTTAGTATTTCAGCACACCTCCTACCGACATACACATAATACAACTAATTTAGTCTTCCTGAGTCTGAACTCATACCGCCATAAGTACTGCACTTAACTTTACAACTAGGAGATACGAAAATATTCTTCACGTGCTCATGACTCGGGCTACACAACATATCACAATCGGAAATGAGCATTTATCAGACATCTATCATCCAACAGACTTTTTCATCACCAGCAAGTCGTACAGATAAATCTCGTAGTACTAACATACTCATCACATGGATATCCAAACGACATCCTGGCTAATAAGGACAATATTGAACATAAAAGTTCAAACACTTGCTCACACAATCAACACCTTGGTGCTCAAACCATAGGCAAAGATCTGGCCTCAAGTCCTCCAAACTAGCCCAACATGAACTCACGGAGATTACCTCTCGTCCCTTGATCATGGAATCACAAGCCATCAAGGCACATATAATACTGAACGCTCAGGTGCGCATACAGACGTGTGGAAGGAATTATCAAGAGTTATATTCCAAGCTGAATCAAGTACGCACGATAAGAATTCCAAGAATGGGAAGTTTTTCCTAAAGGTTCTGCAGCCTCTCAAGGATAAATACAGATGTCTCCGTACCGATCCGCGAGACTCTACTAACCGGCTCATGACTTATGAGGCCTAGTAACCTAGGCTCTGAAACCAATTTGACATGATCCCAATCCCGGTCGTGATGGTGCCCAACACAAATGCTAGGCAAATCCGACCATTTATACTCTCAACCCGAGCATGAAGCTCAAAACCAGTTATTTGACTATTATTAATCAACAATAACGCTAAAAGTTTTAATTGATATGTATATAGAAACCAAACTGAATATCAGGATAACACCGAATACACTCCCAAAGATCAGGGGGTCATGAGTCTAGAGCCTCTAATAACACGGAGGAACAATACTCACTAATACATATGTTCTAAAATTGTCACGACCCAAAATCCGGTCGTGATGGCGCCCAACCATCAAGCTAGGCCAGCCAAACAAACAATTTAATTATTATCACAACGATATCAGTCCCAAATGGACAACCCAAGAAGAATATATGAGTTTAAGAACTCCAATAATAATAATAATGAACAAAACACTGACACTCCCAAAGATCCGGAGTCACAAGTCTAGAGCCTCTAACAAAACCCAACAGGAATAAAGATGTCACGATATAGAAGTACTCAAGTATGAATACAAAATATACAATAACGACTGGAATGAGAGGAGAAGCTAGGCTCTGCGAACGTAGGCAGCTACCTCAACAACTCGATATGACAATGTAAACGCTGGAGATGTCCGTCTACTGCTCCTGTGTACCTGAGTCTGCATACAAAAGGTGCAGGGAGTAGGGGTGAGTACTAAGTACTCAGTGAGTAACAAATATATATATGTAGCTGAAAGTAAGAAATCCACAAAATACCACAATATGAAGCTACACTACAGTCCGAATCTCCTACGAACTAGCAACAATAATACAATACCGCTACCACAGAGTAATCCAACAAATACAGATGCAATGCAATGCACATAACTGCTACGGCGTGTAGCCCGATCCCATTTAACGTCGGAGGGGCTCCTACAGCCCAAGCGCAATACTGCTGCGGCGTGCAGCCCGATCCTCACATCAACCACTGCGGCGTGCAGCCCGATCCCATACTCAATCCACAATAAGCAATTAAGTCACAAAAATTCATTTTTCCTTAATTCCAGTTCTCAATTCATAATTTATGAAAAATGCTTTAACTTTAATAAGTTTGTAAAAGCCGGTGACTTAGCATTTCAAAAGTGTGATTACAATTCTCAGGACTGAGATCAGTGATTTAAGCAATTACAGCTATCACATAAATATTGTCCTCTAAGGACGCTACAGATCGGCACAAGGCCCCAAACAAGGCTTACAGCCCACAAATATAGCAAATACAGTGTATTTCCAACACTAACACATATTATTCATTCCTGGGATGGACCAAGTCTCAATCCCCAATCACAATCAATCCCGCACCTGCCACGGTGTGCGAGCCACGCCCTATTAGCGTCACAATGTGCTAAGCCGGGGTTTCGAACCCTCAGGCTACAATATACACAAACTACTCACCTCTAGTCGGTCGTCGAATCGTCCGCGATGCCTTTTCCTTTGAATTTCGTTGCCTCGTGTGTAGAATCTAGTCAAATAACAATAATTATATCAATTACGGGTCAAAGAATCATAACCCACTTCAATTCATATGAAATTCTCAACATTATACCAAGTTGGTAAAACCCGACTTTCGGTACGATTCTCGAAAAATTACGAAAGTCACATATTCGGAACCCTCATCTCAATACGAGTCTAAGCATATCAATTTTACCAAAATCGGACTCCATTTGCTCATTCAAAACCTTGATTTTCTAAAGTTCAAACCTAGGGTTAAATCTTCCATGAATCACCCCAATTCTTCCATTTTCATGATATAATTGCATGATATTATCAATACTAATCATAATATGAGTTCATAGTTGATTACCTGATGATTTCCCTTGATTTCTTCCTCAAAATCGCCCAAAGTCGCCCTTAAGCCGAGACCCCCAAATGTTAAAATGTTTCTGAAATTTTCTAACTTCTGATACACTTAACTTACAGCGATTTCCGCTTCTGCGGAAATATTTCCGCTCCTACGCGTCCGCTTCTGCGGAGATTGGACCGCTCCTGCGGAAACGTCCGCTTCTGCGACTGGGCGTCCGCTTCTGCGGACTCGCCTAAGCGGCTCCCCTTCCGCTTCTGCGATGGTCGCTTCTGCGACTCCCAGCCCGCCCCCGCGTTTCCGCTTCAGCGGATAATGATCCGCTTCTGCGGATATTTCCGCTTCTGCGGCTCCTGGTCCGCTTCAGCGCACCCGCTCCTGCGCCCAAAATTCCGCAGGAGCGGAAACAACAGAAGCAGTGCACTATTTTCTGCAATTTTCCATATTTCTCCCGATTAACCATCCGAAAACACGCCGAGGCCCCCGGGACCTCATTCAAACACACCAACACATCCTAATTCCTTATACGAACTTGTTCCAATCATAAAAACACCATCCTAAACATCAAAATCATCAATTAACCACGGATTCAAGCCTAAGTTTCTTCAAAACTTTCAAAACTAACATTCAATCCAAAACCCGATCACACGATGTCCGAATGACCTGAAAATTTGCAGACATATCCAAAATCACATAACGAAGCTACAGAAATTGTCGAATTCCATTCCGACCCCCGGATCAAAATATCACCTACCATCCGGTTTTCGTCAAAATTCAACATTCGCCAATTCAAGCTTAAAACTACACCGGACCTCCGAATTCAATTCCGATTGTTCTCCTAAGTCATAAATGATCCCCCGGAACTAGTCGAATCATCCGAATCCGGTTCCGAGCACTCTAACTCAATAGTCAACTCTTGGTTGACTTTTCATATTCAAGCTTTCTTCAAACATGTTATTTGTTTCATTTTCAATCCAAATCACTTCTAACTCACCCGATATACTCTAATACCGTTTTAAAAGCATAATATATGTAAATGCAAGGTAACGGGGTGGTAAATTCCCGTAACGACGGGCCGGGTCGTTACATTCTCCCCAACTTAAACAAACGCTCGTCCGCGAGCGGGTTAAGAAACATACCCGGAGCATCAAACAAGTGTGGATATCTGCTCTGCATTTCCTGCTCGGTCTCCCAAGTTGCTTCCTCCACGGGACGACCTCTCCACTGCACTTTCACTGAAGCTATATCCTTAGATCTCAGCTTACGAACCTGTCGACCCAAAATGGCTACTGGTTCCACATCATAAGTCAAATCCTCGTCTAGCTGTATCGTGCTGAAGTCCAACACATGTGACGGGTCTCCGACATACTTCCGGAGCATAGATACATGGAACACCGGGTGAACTCCCGACAAACTGGGTGGCAAAGCAATCATATAAGCCACCTCCCCAACTTTCCTAAGCACCTCAAAAGGTCCAATAAACCTTGGGCTCAACTTCCCTTTCTTTCCAAACCTCATAACACCTTTCATAGGCGAAACTTTCAACAACACCTTCTCACCTACTGAATAAGACACATCTCGGACCTTCCGGTCTGCATAACTCTTCTGACGCGACTGAGCTGTGCGAAGTCTCTCCCGAATCACCTTCACCTTATCTAAGGCATCTTGGACTAACTCTGTCCCTAACAACCTAGCCTCGCCGGGCTCGAACCAACCGACTGGAGATCTACACCGCCTCCCATATAAAGCTTCATACGGTGCCATCTGAATGCTGGACCGATAGCTATTATTGTAAGCAAACTCCGCCAAAGGCAAATAATCAGCCCATGAACCACCAAAATCAATGACACAAGCACGCAACATGTCCTCCAATATCCGAATAGTACGCTCAGACTGCCCATCCGTCTGTGGATGAAATGCTGTGCTCAACTCTACCTGTGAACCCAACTCTCGCTGAAATGTCCTCCAGAACTGAGATGTGAACTGGGTACCTCTGTCTGATATAATGGAAATAGGAACTCCATGCAATCTCACTATCTCACGGATGAATATCTCTGCCAACCGCTCCGAGGTATAGGTAGTACACACTGGGATGAAGTGAGCTGACTTAGTCAACCTATCCACCACCACCCAAACTGAATCAAACTTCCTCGCCGTCCGAGGGAGTCCACTAACAAAGTCCATAGTAATCCTTTCCCACTTCCACTCAGGAATATCAATACGCCGGAACACACCACCAGGTCTCTGATGCTCATATTTGACCTGCTGACAGTTTAGACACCGAGCCACATAGCTCACAATATCTTTCTTCATCTTTCTCCACCAGTAGTGCTGCTTCAAATCCTGATACATCTTCGCGGCTCCTGGATGAATAGAATACCGCGAGCTGTGGGCCTCCTCCAATATCAACTCACGAAGGCCATCAACATTTGGCACACATATCCGGCCCTGCATCCGCAATACACCCTCACTATCAATAGTGACATCTCTAGCATCATCATGCTGAACTCTGTCCTTAAGGACAAGTAAGTGTGGATCATCATACTGGCGCTCTCGAATACGATCATATAAAGAAGAACGAGCTACTACACAAGCCATCACCCGACTGGGCTCAGAAATATCCAGCCTTACCATCTGATTAGCTAATGCCTGAACATCAACTGCTAGGGGTCTCTCCCCAACTGGAATATACGCCAAACTGCCCATACTGATAGCCTTCCGGCTCAATGCATCAGCCACTACATTGGCTTTCTTGGGATGATACAAGATAGTAATATCATAGTCTTTAAGCAATTCAAGCCATCTCCGCTGCCTCAAATTTAGATCTTTTTGCTTAAACAAATGCTGAAGGCTGCGGTGGTCCGTATATACATCACAAGATACACCATATAGATAATGCCTCCAAATCTTCAAGGCATGAACAATAGCAGCTAACTCCAAATCATGAACAGGGTAGTTCTTCTCGTGGGGCTTTAGCTGACGAGAAGCATATGCAATAACTCTACCCTCCTGCATCAACACACAACCGAGTCCAACTCTGGAAGCATCACAATACACCGTATATGACCCCGAGGCCGATGGTAACACAAGTACTGGAGCTGTGGTCAAAGCCTCCTTGAGCTTCTGAAAGCTCTCTTCACATTCATCAGACCACACAAATGGAGCATTCTTCTGGGTCAACTTAGTCAACGGTGAAGCAATATATGAGAAATCCTGAACAAACCGGCGATAATAGCCTGCCAAGCCGAGAAAACTCCGAATCTCTGTAGCTGAGGAAGGTCTGGGCCAATTCTGCACTGCCTCGACCTTCTGAGGATCAACCCTAATACTATCACTGGACACTATATGTCCCAGAAAACCCACAGTATCAAGCCATAACTCACACTTAGAGAATTTTGCATAAAGCTTCTCTTCCCTCAACCTCTGCAATGCCACTCTCAAATGTTGTGCATGCTCCTCCTGGCCGCGTGAGTATACCAGGATATCATCAATAAACACAATCACAAAAGAATCAAGGTACGGCCGAAATACACTATTCATCAAGTGCATGAATGCTGCTGGGGCATTAGTCAACCCGAAAGACATCACCAGGAACTCGTAGTGCCCATATCTCGTTCTGCATGCTGTTTTCATAATGTCTGAATCCCTAATCTTCAACTGATGATAGCCCGATCGAAGATCAATCTTAGAGAATACACTAGCTCCCCGGAGCTGATCAAACAAGTCCTCAATACGAGACAATAGGTACTTATTCTTCACTATTACTTTGTCCAACTGCCTGTAATCAATGCACATTCTCATTGTGCCATCTTTCTTCTTCACGAACAACACCGGTGCACCCCAAGGTGACACACTTGGATGAATGAAACCCTTATCTAAGAGTTCCTGAAGCTGTTCTTTCAATTCTTTTAACTCCGCCGGTGCCATGCGATAAGGAGGAATAGAAATGGGCTGAGTGCCCGGCACCAAGTCAATACCAAAATCAATATCTCTGTCAGGCGGCATGCCTGGTAGGTCTGCTGGAAATACATCCGGAAACTCCCTCACAATGGGGACCGAATCAAGACTGGGTGTCTCAGCCTCAACATTTCTAATGAAGGCCAAATAAGACAAACAACCCTTGCCAATCATTCGTTGAGCTTTTATATAAGAAATCACCCTGTCGGACACATAATCAGTCAAGCCACGCCACTCGATCCGCGGATTACCTGGAATAGCTAGTGTGACTGTCTTGGCATGACAGTCCATAATCGCATGGTAAGGAGATAGCCAATCCATGCCTAGAATAACATCGAAATCTACCATGCCCAGTAGTAATAAATCAACTCTGGTCTCCAGACCCCCAATAGTAATAATACAGGATCGATATACCTGATCCACAACAACAGGTATCCCCCACCGGGGTAGACACATGTACGGGCAAAGCAAGAATACCACGGGTCATACCCAAATGATGTGCAAAATAAGTAGAGACATAAGAATAGGTGGATCCGGGATCAAATAAGACAGAAGCATCCCCGTGGCAGACCGAGATAATACCTGAAATGACCGCATCTGAGGCACTAGCATCCTTCCTGTCCGGAAGAGCATAGAAACGAGCCTGGCCTCCACCAGTACGATCCTCGCCTCTGGGGCGACCTCTGGATACCTGGCCACCAGTCCTAGCTGACTGTGCTGGCGCTGAAGAAACAGGAGTAGAAGACGAAGGCTGATCCCTCTGCTGAGACCGCTTACGAAGCCACTGAGGACACTCTCTCCTGATATGGCCCAAATCACCGCACTCAAAACAACGGCCTGAAGATGGAAGAAGGGGCTGCTGAGGACCCCTCGCTACCGATGAACCCTGTGCTGAGGAAGCAGGAGCAGAGCTCTGAGCTGGAAGAGCACTCAGTGCAGGCTGACTCTGCTGACGGCTCTGCTGACCCTGATAACCCTGATGGCCCTGCCGACCACGATCTGATGAAACCCCACTGGACTCTGCACGTCCAGACTGATGAGACCTGAAAGAGCGACCTCTGCTATGCTGAAATTGGCCCCTAGACGGAGCACCACTGTAACTGCCAGTACCACGAGGCTTCTTAGCCTCTCTCTCCTCCCGCTCTCTGTGGTGATCTGTCTCAATATGACGGGCAGCATCAACCACCTCCTCAAAGGTAACTACCGAAACTCTCTCCCTGGTCATCAATATACGGATGGGGTAAATAAGGCCATCAATAAATATCCGAATCCTCTCTCTGTCTGTATGAACCATCCACATGGCATGACGGGCCAACCGTGTGAATCTCATCTCATACTGATTAACCGTCATCTCTCCCTGCTTCAACCACTCGAACTGACGGCGCAGCTCCTCTCTTTGAGACTAAGGCACGTACTTCTCCAAAAATACCGTGGAGAACTGCTGCCAAGTGAGGGGCACTG
>JASVEL010012528.1:0-171711 GCA_032618575.1 Nicotiana noctiflora
GTATCTTCTTCTCCTTGCACTTAACAACACTTACAACTACTTCTGCTAGATATATTAGCAATTGTTCGCTTTCCCCAGGAATTGATAGTAACGGGGGACTTTATAGGTACCGTTTTTCCTGCTGGCATTCTGGAGTCCATTCAAAATTGTTCTTTTTTTCCAGAAGTGAAATAAATTATGGCACTTCTCATAAGATCTTCAAATGAACATGCTTATGGATGCTAACCTCTTAGTTAATCTCTGTACCTCATTTACATATGTCAATTGATCCAGAACGACCTCAATAGCTTTGATTTTGTCAGGATTTACCTCAATCCATCTTTAAGAGACTGGAAGCCCCAAAAATTTCCTGGGACTAGCCTTGAATGTACATTTTTGTGGGTTAAGTTTCATGTTATGCTTCTTCAAGATATAGAAGGTACATTGGATGTGTTTCAAGTGATCTCCTGCATTCAAAGACTTGACTAGCATGTTGTCAATGTATACTTCCATTGTTTTGCTTATTTGATTTTCGAGCATTTTGTTCACGAGCCTCTGATAAGTTGCTCTATCGTTCTTAAGCCCAAATGGCATCACTTTATAATAATATGTGCCAAATTTCGTTATGATCAAAGTTTTTTCCTGATCATATGGGTTCATCCTGATATGATTACATTTGGAATAAGCATCAAGGAAACTCATCAACTCGTGCACGGCCATATCATCAATCATTTGTTCAAGATTGGCAATGGGAACGATTCTTTAGGGCACACATTATTTAGATCTATATAATCTAACGCATTTTCTAAATGTGTTATTCTTCTTTGGTACGACAACAACATTGGCTAACCATTATGGATACTTTACCTCCTATATGGAACCGATATTGAGTAATCAGTTTAGCTCTGCTTTAACAAACTTTTTTCTAAACTCGTCAATCAGACGCTTATTCTGCCTTACCATCGATAGCTCGGGTCTAGGCTTAGATTGTGCATGGCCACCTCCACTGGGATACTTGTCATATCCGAGTGCGACTACAAATTAGTCTGCGTTAGCTTTAAGAAAATTTATAAAATCTAACCCGAGTGAGATTGAGTCTTTTCCCCGAGTGAAACTTCCTTTCCAAGAATTTTTTGAATAGAGCCACTTGCTCAAGTTCTTCTACAGCAGACTTGCTTATTCTGCCTTATGGAACCCAGGCACCTGGTGGAATTCCGATGACTCCTTGCTTTTATCATCTTCATTTGGCAAGGGAGAATGCATCAGTATTGTAGTTGCTATTTGTTGGTCTCCTTCCCTTTGTTGCTAAAAATCGGCACAATGTTCATCTCTCTCGTTGCTAGTTGATCTCCTCTTATTTGCTTGATTCCTTCAGGGGTAGGGAATTTTAATAGTTGATAATATGTTAAGGGCACATCCTTCATCTCATGTATCCACGCCTTTCGAGGATTAAGTTTTAGCCCATGTTGCTATCTACCATTTCGAATAAGGTGGTCTTGATTACTTCTTTGGCTTTCGGGGGTAGCAGGATCTCTCCTCGAGTTGTCACACTTGCCAAGTTGAACCCATCTAGGAGCTTTGTCGCCGAATGATGCTTCCGGTCAACTTTGCTTGTTCCATCATTCTCCATTGGATAATGTTGACTGAGCACGTTTTGGAATCTAAGAAATTGAGAGAAAATACCATAGTTTCAAATGACGTTTGTTGGCATCTTCCTCCATGAAGGTGATGTTATCTTTTGTGACATTCTGGAGTCTCTTGTTGTGGGTCACTAATATCTTTGTGTCTTGGCCACTGAGAAGGTTATGCTAATGATTTTAGTCCCTACAAAAATCATGTTGATAGCCAAACGAGGGGAGTCTTCTGCTTCTTTCGAAGGCTCCACATTGTCCCAGCTTTAGCCGTAATTTTTCTTGGCTCGGTCGCTCAAGAACTCCCTGAGATGACCATTCTTCAACAACGTCGCCACCTATTCATGCAGATTTTGGCAGTCCCCAGTTCTCTGGCTGTGAGTCCCATGATATTCGCACCAAAAGTTAGGATCCCTCTGACTAGGATCGGATTTGATTGGATTTGGGAATCATGATTCTTTGATATATGTTCCTCATTGTTAATACTAACTTCACGCTGATGTTGACATTGTAATCCAATGACCTGCGATATGTGGAATCTCGGTCCCCCGATACCTCTTTTTTGTTTTACGACCAATTATTTTGTTCATGATCGGTTCTTCTATAAGGAGCGACCCTATCCAAGGACCGGAAAACTTTGCTGTCGCGTCCATCGATTCACTCGTATAGCAGGAAACGACCGTTAGAATATCGCCAATCAACATCAAAATTAATTTTTGAACTTATCCTGGTTCTTGTCTTGGTATCGTCCCTTGGTTGATGTCGAGAACCCAAATTAATCATCTTCTATCCGCAGTTTTGACTCACAATGGTTATAGACATCCGCCCATATGGTCACTTGGAATTTGAAAAGGCTTTCCTTCAGCTTTTGGAAAGCATTAGAGCTTCTTTTGATTCAAACCCTTTGTGAATTCCCATGTTTCCTAATCGTCTGGTACATCTGCTAGCAGCATCCTCTCTTTATGGAATCTGATCACAAATTTCCGCAGCAATTCGAACTCACCTTGCGCGATCCTAAATATGTCTTCCTTCCTGGCTTGGACCTTTCTGGCTAAGCATGGGCCTTAATGAATGAATCTGCAAGCATTTCAAAAGAGTCAATTAAATGATCGGGTAAGAGTGAATATCATGTCTAAGCCCTTTTTTGTAAGGGTTTTACCAAAAAAATTCAGTAGGACAAATTCGATCTCATGTTGAGCCAAATCGTTCCCTTTCACAGCCATGGTATAACTTGTGATGTGCTCATGCGGATCCAAAGTCTCATTATATTTTGGTGTACCTGGCATCGTTAACCTCTTCAGAATCAATCTAGTGTTGCGCTCGGTTTCAATGGTAGTTGTGTGTATTTTTTTGAATCTGGACCTTTTAATATTGGTGGTGTATCCGAAATCAGTGGTTCGTTCATTTCCTTCATAAATCTTATAAGCTTAGTTTTGAAGGGATCATTCCTATTGTTGTTTCTTGGTATGTTATCGGTCCCTCCGACTTCGTCGAAACCAACCTCACTTCTTTGGGTGATGTTATCAACTCTCTTGAGTCGTCTGATTTGTAGGAATACTGGGAGGAACTGGGCATCTTCCACTAGCATTATCGGAAGCGTCTGACAATGCTTGCTTCAAATCCGTAATCATTTGATCTTGCCTTGAGAGGTGGCCCATGATGCCTTTCTGTTGCTCTCTTAGGATTTTCATCGTATCCACAACTTGTTCGTTCTCTGCATTATCGAGAGTTGACTCTCGTACATGTCGGGGTATTGCCTTTCACGAACCGGGGTTGCGTCATCCCATTCGTTATGGGTGTCGCCGATTGAGTCTTCGTTTTAAGGCAATCCTTCGTGTCCCTCAAAGTTGTGTGTGATGTTGGCATCATTAGCTGTCTTTTTTGATTTCTTGCTAAGAAAAAAAATCAAACAAGTTAGTAATAAATGTATGGATCAAAGCAATCACGCAACTGTCTAACTCCCACGTTGGGCGCTAAAATATTTATCCGTAAAAGGGTATAGTTAAATTTGTTACGTGATTTATAGACAAACGAGCTGATTTGATCCATAAATGATAAAGAAATGAGATTAAAAATATGACTTAGCAATTAAAATGTAAAGAATATGGCAAGCATGGCTCTAAGCGTAATGCAACCGAGGACAGAAATGAAAGCAATGTAAAATAGCAAATAAAGTTTTTTGAGCAAAAATAAAATATGGCATGTGTTTTGATTTTATGTATTACAATGAATGTTGAGCCTAATATTTATAGCTACACTGGGAAACAAGATTCTTGGATCATGCCCTACTTAAATAATAATAAAAGAGTTATTGATGAAAATATAATGGCAGACAATGAATGCAAATATTCTTTGTAACGGTTGCCTATATAATGCTAGAGAATATTCTTCGCTGAATGCTACCCGATTGCAAATACTTAATCTGCTCCTGCTGATCACGCTCCATTCGGGATTTACACGATATCGATTGCAGCTATTGGTCCTAGTACTTGTTATTACTTGACTCGCCTTTTACTTGTATTCGATTCCGCGTGTCATGCTATTTTCAATAGTTTATTACAAATCAGTTTTACCTCATATAGTAATAACAGACAATATATTCATGTGCATGTTTTACATGCCTTAAGGAGAAAGTCGAGTTACTCATGAGTCATGATTATGGTCATTTCATGTATCTGCAGCCACGGTAGTTGCAGAAAAATATAGAATAGCAGCTCCACAAGTAGAGGCGTGCGCTAATTCCCTGTCTCGTAAAGTAGTGGCTAGTGTGCTGCCACTGATTACTGTTATATTGGTTTTTTGGTCCCCCATTCAATTATTGACGTCGTATACATATGACTAAATCAAATCAGTCGTCTTTCATTGTATTTCTTTCGATAAGTAATTTTTTCTGGTTATTTTTCGCTGTGTTTTCTCTGCCTATACTTTTCGTTTCTCATAAATGGATCACTCACTTTACATAGTGCTCTGTATAAAGCCATTATATTCTCTATATGATGGCTTGTTAAAGACCTATAATATTGCTGTTGCCGACCTCCATGTGCAGGCCTTACATTTCTTGTCGTGGACCATGTAAAACCTAATGAAACAAAAATTCGAAAGCTCTATTTTTGGATAGTCAAATTAATACTGATGTTTTGGATAAGTCCAATATAATCTCCTTCAGTCAAAATGTGCACTGTTCCCTGCAGCATGTATAAATGTATAATCACCTAACATATGTAATGCACTACTGAGTTGTCCATTACCCTAATATTGCGCTTTTTTCCACAGGATTTTGACAGTTTCTTGGAATACTTTCTAAAAGCGAAATATGTCATCTTAATTTATAGAGAAAAAAAATACGTGGACCTAAAAGTGTATTACTCTTTCTAAAACTTTAGCAGAAGCCGCGCATAAGTATGAATCCAATACACGTAAATAAGTTAGCAAAGAGAATTATTCATTAGACTAACAAAATCGGTTAGTGCCATATCAGTATACTCGTTCGAAATAAACGATGAAATCATTTATCAAAAAGTTACAACAGAAAAACTTAGTTTTCATCATTTTTATATATAGCTACACCCTATGACAATTAAAGAGGCAATTTCAGCATGCAAATTTGTAATTCTAGTAGAGATCAGCATACAATTATATTACCTACGAGAAATGGGTGACGTGTCAAGTAACTGGAAGAATTAATAGATACTCTTACCTGTTACTATTTAGAACGCTGGGTTAGAGCGAGCCACAACGAATGTGTTTATTTACTGTTAATATTGTTATATCGAGAAAGAGGCAATTCGTAAATAAAGAAGATAAAGAACATCAACTTTTAATGTGGAAAACTCTTCAAAGCGAAGGTAAAAACTACCAACGATTACAAATATCCAAATACCCCTTATAATAATAATAAGAGGGTCACAAAAGTTCTCTAAATTGGCTACTCAATGAGTGCCAAACACGGAGCAACAATAGCAAGAATAGTAACCACAAATTAATTGAAGAAAGAAAAAATTACAAAAAATAGTGCTACCATTTGTTGATACCCAATTTTTTCCTGATATTTTATATACAAAATACATTTTCAATAGCATATATATGCATATATAAGTATTTCCAAATATTTTATCATTTTTTCTTCAATTTTAAACGCTTTAAAATCAACAAAATAAATATTTTTCTTCTTTCTTCTCTCTTGATGAAAGCTCTCTCAACAATCACTCTTATGTGCTTAGTCTTTCAAATTCCTGTATCAATAAGCATTGAACAATTCTCCAAGGTTGTCCTATTTATAGATCATGAGTGGTGCTTTCTCTTAAAGTCAAAACCCACTCAAAATAGGAATAAACACGGAATCCAATTCCAAATAGGAATGGAAACCTAAAGAGAATAGGATTAGGCTATTGGACTTTTGGTTGGACAACATAGGCATGTACCCCAACAAACTCCCCCTTCAGCCAATGGGGCAAATGTGTCTTCAAGTAGAGGAATTATTGACAGGCTTCGTGCCTGCCAATTTTCTACAAAACACATGCTTATCCGCAAGCTTAACTACGAAGTCCCTAGGCTGATCCATATAAATCTCATCATCTGGATCACCATGAAGAAAAGCAGTCTTGACCTCCATCTGTTCAACATCTAAATCTAAACTCGCGGCTAAGCCTAGAACCATACGAATAAAAGACATCTTCACAACAAGGGAGAATCCCTTCTTCTGGAAAAACCTTTAAAAACTAACCTTGCCTTCTATCTAGGCGCAGAGGTATGATTATGTTGCTTTATTCTAAATATCCATTTGTTAGATAAATCTTTCTTGTCTTTCGACAAGTTCACTAACTCGTATGTGCCATTCTCATGGAGTGACTTCATCTCATCTTCCATGGCTTCGATCCATTGATCTTTGTGAGTATCTTTCATGGCTTCATCATAATTCTCAAGTTCTCCCATGTCAATCAAAAGTACATACGCATCAGGAGGATAGCGCATGGATGTTTGCTTCTCAGGTATATTGACTTGTGTGTATGGTCAGAATTAAAATTCAAGAAGTTTGGAGTCAAATCTAAATGGAAATTCTCCTTTTGAAAGCTTAAAGTTGAAGAAATGAACTAGGATTGGAATTTTGAGTAAATGACCTTGGAATTGGGATCTGAAAGTTCCAACATGCTCGTATGATGATTTTGAACTTGGGCGTATGTCCAAATTTGGTTTTTGATAACCCGTGAGCATTTCGGCGTATATGGTGGAAGTTAGTATTTTAGAAGAATTTCATATATTTGGGTTGGAAGGCAGTTTACAGTTATAGATGTCCATTTGGGATTCCGAGACTGGGAATAGATCCGTACGGTGATTTTGGAGTTGGGAACGCGATCGGAAGTGAATTCGGATGTCCGGAGGTCATTTTGAAGTGATTTGGCTAAATATAGGAATTTGAAGGTATATGAGAAAATTCGACCGGAAGTGAAAATTTTGATATCGGGGTCGGAATGCGATTCTGAAAGTTGGTGCAAGTCCGTAATGTCGAATTTGACTTGTGTGCAAACTTTGAGTCAATTCGGATCGATTTTGGTAGGAAATGGGACAATTAATCTCTTTAAGGAAAGCTTAAGTTGGAAAAGTCAACTCAATGTTGACTTATGAGTTAGAGGGATCGGAACTGAATTCCGATGATTCGGTTAGTTTCGGGGGATGATTTAAGACTTAGGAGCGTAATCGGAAGTAATTTTGGAGGTCCGGTGAAGAAGTTAGCCTATTTTGGCGAAGTTGGAATTTTGGCGTAATCCGATCGATAGGTGATATTTTGATCCGGGAGTCGGAATGGAATTCCGATAGTTGCAGTAGCTTCCTTAGGTGATTTTGGATATGTTTGCAAATTTTCAGGTCATTCGGACATCGTTTGGTCGGGTTTTTGATCGAATGTGAATTTTGAAAGTTTAAGTTTAAGTTTGAATCGAATTCTAGGATTTTGGTGATTTTTGATGTTTAAGGCAGCGTTTTTATGATCCGAGCAAGTTTGAATGAAGTATTAGGTTGAGTTTGAGTTTTTGGTTGTGGTCTCGGGGGTCTCGGATGTGTTTCGGATGTCCAACGGGTCATTTTTGGAAGATTTTTGCCGTTTTGAGCATAAATGTAATGATCCAAAGGTCTAATTTTAGTTCTAGAGATCCAAATTTGATTTCGAGACTTCGAGAATTTAAATCATGAATTATAGGACTGATCTGGAAATTTTGGTTTAATTTCATCGAGTTGCGATTGGGTTTTTGACGCGAAATGTGAGTTAATTGTTTAACGAGCGAAATTGATGTTAGACTGAGCAAATGAGATCCCAATTCAGTTTTGTTTGAACCACTGGATCCGTATCGAAATTACGGAGCCATAGGAAAAAGAATCGTCGAATTTCGAGTTCGTATGATGGAGTTAGGACCATTTTGGTGCAAAATGGCTCTGCTGCAATTTTTTTGAAAAAGCTGCTGCATTTTATGAATAGTAAACATTAACCGCGCGTGAACAGTAACCGCGCGGGTGAACAGTGAATAGTGTCCCACGCGCATGAACAGTGTCCGCGCGTGAACAGTACCGACGAAAATTCTGGGCAGTATATCCGCGATTTTGGGTCATTTTCCTCCATTTTTTTGAGCAACTTGAGAGCTTTTGGACAGAAATTGACGGGGAATCGCTGGGATATCATCGGGAAATCATCGGGGGTAAGTTTTTTGGCCTTAATTCGTTAGTTTATCGTGAAATCCGTGATTATTTCACCGTTAATGGAGGATTAATGGAGGGTTTTAGCCCTAGGCCTAAATTATAGAAAATCATTGATTTGAATGGGCAAACGGAGTCCGATTTTGATAAATTTTATATGCACGGACTCGTGTTGAGATAAGGAACCCGAATATATAACTTTCGTAATTTTTCAAGAAGTGTACTGAAAGTCGGGTTTTGGCAACTTGTGGGTTTTGGTGTATTTTGAATTGTTTCGATTGGGTAATGCCCAATTGGCCTATTTTGATGTAATTCTATTGATTTTTATCAGATACTACACCTGTGGAGGTCGATATTCGTGGCAAGAGAGTTGTCTCTTAGTGGTTTTGTACCTGAGTCGAGGTAAGTGGCTTGTCTAACCTCGTGTGGGGGAACTTTCACCCCTAGGATATTATGTGATAATTTAAATGCCTTGTACGCGAGGTGACGAGCGTGTACATGCGTTGGTTGTTGTAACACACACTTTACTTGAATCGTCAAATTCGTATATTCCTGTCCTTAGTTTATTAATTTATGATATTTACCTGGCATTCGTTAGGGAAGCATGATTAGATATGATTTATCTATCTAATTGTCAAATTGTCTTACTTGAACTTCTTGATAATTGTTGGCACTAGTTTTCGGTGAAGTTGTAGTTAATCATATTATGTTTTCTCTTTGTGTTTTCTTTATTTGTTGTGTTGGTGGACTGCGGGTTCAATTCCCGGAGATCCAAGGGCTGCGGGTTCGATTCCCGGAGACCCGGAGTTTATTGATATATTATTGAGATATGGACTGCGGGTTCGATTCCCGGAGATCCTGAGTTATTGGTAGGGACTGCGGGTTCGATTCCCGGAGATCCTGAGTTATTGGTAGGGACTGCGGGTTCGATTCCCGGAGATCCTGAGTTATTGAGATATGGACTACGGGTTCGATTCCCGGAGATCCTGAGCTATTGATATATTATTGAGATGTGGACTGCGGGTTCGATTCTCAGAGATCTTGAGATTTATTGACACATGGGCTACGGGTTCGATTTCCAGAGACCCAGGAGTACTGTTAATGGGACTGCGGGTTCAATTTCCACAGGTCCTGGACTTGTTAATCGAGATTGTTACTTATTGTTAGCTTAATTGTAGACGGTTGCAGTATTCATTTTATTGTTGTTATTCCAGATTCATTATTATTTGAACTGCTTATTATTGTTATTATCATTATGTTATTGTTTTCTCAGTAGGGCCCCGACCTTCCTCGTCATTACTCCATCGAGGTTAGGCTTGGCACTTACTGAGTACCGCCGTGGTGAACTCATGCTACTCTTCTGCACACTTTTGTTGTGCAGATCCAGGTACATCAGGATAGGCCCGTACTAGGTGATTCAGCAGTACATTTGGAGACCTCGAGGTATGATCTGCTACGTCCGCAGATCCGGAGGCCCTCCTTCTATTCTGATAGTATTAGTAGATGTTTTCCTTCATTTCGTTGTTAGATACTCTTTACACATAGAGCCACAATTGTATACTCTCTTTTAGTCTGTGTTGCCCGTGGGATTCCGGGTCTTGGTGGTGTTTTATACAGTGTGTTTGACGGGTGTATGTGCCAAGCGGCACATATTACATTTCCTTTTTATATTATTTTTCCTCTATTTATTATTTAATGTTCATAAACTTGTATATTTCGCAACGTGTTAGGCTTACCTAGTCGTGGGAACTGGGTGCCGTCATGACATGTTCACGATTGGTGAACTAGGGTCGTGACAAGTTGGTATCAGAGCTCTAGGTTCGTAGGAGTCACGGGACACAGACCGGTTACTTAGATTCTCGCTGATCGATACGGAGACGTCTGTATTTATCTACGAGGGGCTATGTAACTGTTTAGGAAACTCTTCAATTCTTTGAATTCCTTATCGTGCGTCATTTATTCAGTTGGAGCTTATGTCATATTTTCTTTTGCATCCACTCGTGTATTGAAATTGCGCACTCGGTATCAAGTATGCGCCGACGGTTCGTGACGCTGCAGAGAGATCTCAAGGGAGTCAAGAATTTACTCAACCATTGTTACCGCGTGTCATCCATATCGATAATGCAAGAGAATTGAGAGATCTTCAATTGTGCACGTGGGGGTGCACTAGGTTCTGACATTCGATTGATAAGTACGGTCTTGAGAAGGTTTACTTAACTGCCTAATCGTCACAGCAATGGTAGAATCACAAGGTGGATGTAGATCTAAAGATAGTTTATGGTAATAAAGACTATATGGTTCATATGAGATATCTATTTAGCGAAGGATTCAGCCAGCAGAGATACTGGGGGGATATGAGTTTAACTGTCTTAAGAAGGACATGTGCCAAACGAATGTCTTGGGATGTCTTATGATGAAGACGTACAAATGATAAAGGCTATTGTCATGGATTAGCAAGATGTGTCTTATGGCTTCGTGCCAAGTGAAAGGATTTCACTATCAACGACCAAATTATGGGTCATGTATCATATCAGATTTGGCCTGCGCCGTATTTAAGTGCTATTCAAAAGTTCTTTGAAACCGGCGCATAGGCAAGAGTTGAGGCTTGTATGGTATGATGTTGGGACTTTTGATGTTCCTGTATCCCTAATAAATTCTACCTTTCATTATCAGCAGGGAATATTTCGGTGAAGGCTACATGGTGCTTCGTAGGTGTGAGAATCACAATATGTCTTAAGCTGTCGCGGTAAATAATGCTCGATGCACGGAGCGAGAAGATGTTTGGTTGTATTGGGATGAGGTCATACCCTATGGTGTTAGAGTGCTAATAGAGCACAGGTGGTTATATTCGTTAGATCAAGTGAGTTGCAGTTGAATAATAGTAAATAACTCGAGAGAATGGTTCTAATGTGTTCGAGAGTCGTGTAATAGTGGCTTTGGGCTAAGTGGGAGAGTCCCACCGCTTAAGATTGGGTTGCATGGTTAATTACCTGTGTGAATTATGGATATTAGCGTATTAATGGGTTATTTGCAGCTACGGAAAAAGACTATGAGTGGTAATTTAAGTATATGAATTGTTGAATGCATGTTATGGTTAGCCTTGCTGGCTCATGTTCAAACTTGAGGGAAAATTTATGATTTATGCCTCGTATAGGTGCAGGCTTCGCGGGAAGTGATTCCGCTGGGTGCTTTATCGAGAGGGTATTCATATGTTATAAAGAAATTCAGTAGAGTTGGTTGCGTACTGGGGCAAGTTAGAACCGGATGGTTCTCAATAACGGTCCTAGTGAATTCAAGAGGTAAAGTGTAGTGCCTGATAATTTTAGAGTCTATAAGTACAGTTGAGGCTCAAGCCTTTAAAGCAACCTAGGAAGAAAGTACAAAAACAATCTATGATGTTTTGACTTGTGGTGTAGCATTTGAGAGGCGTGAAATGGTCGTCGTTCTTGAGGTAGCATGGCCTCATGATTTCAGGTCATTCGGGGTGAGTGTGGTTGAAATAAGTTAGGTATTGAAGGGAGATATTTACATTATAGGGCAATCCAGGATAAACTAGAAGAAAGTAGATTGATTAGCCAAAGTTGAGTTGGCATATTGGTGCCAATGATCGGTTCATGTAATGTGATCGAATTATACATGTGATTTGTGGCGGTGCATTTGAGGCTTGTCGGCCGCAGTGTTTGATGGTATTCTGAAGTATTCTTCTGTTAGGGCCTGTTATGAGTAGGCAGATCTCGGAAAGGGTTATGGTGGCTTGGACCACTACTTAGAGATTGGCATATACAACGGTAATGAGAACTCGCCTGTGTGTTGCTATAGTTCTCCCGAAGTGAGTTAAATGGGAAGTATTATGTGATGAAGTATTAGCCTATCGTCAGTTCTAGAGCTATGATGGAAATTGTGTGTATCGTATATCGGCACGTGGGGTGCAGCGAGTAGTATGAAATTTGAAGTAAGGACCAAGGTCACGGTTTGGTCAATAAATGTGATATAAAGAGCTCGGATGAGCAGGAAAGGAGTTTCGGTGTTTTGAGTAAGATGGGTATTAACATCAGTATCATTTGAGGTCGGTGTCCTGTGAGAAAGGCTTTGCATCCCGGTTAGGGACTCCTGATCGCTTTTCAGTGTTAGTGCAGCCGGTGGGTTGAATGTGCAGGCCCGTTTAATTATACGGAAGATGGTGGGAGCTTGCCCCACAAGAAGATTGTATAGCTGTGACATGTAGTCACTTAATTGGTTAAACATTTAAACCAGTATGAGGATTTTGGTGATATCATCCATTTGAGAATTTATGCCCGGAAGGAACTCTGCTTATTGGGTTATAGACCTGTGAAATACTATTGACTTAGCTTGGCACGACCAGGATAGACTTAAGGTCGGTGGATAGATTTAAATGTGGAAGTGAGCCTTGCATCGGGCCGTTTATGTTTCTTCCAGCAATGCGCCCTTTATGGAGGGATAGTCGCGGTCTTATTTTCGCGGTTAGTTAATTCATGTAAAGATATATTGCGCCGTATGAGTGTGAGACGGCTTGGTAAGTTCCTTATGTGTTGAGGTTCCGCTCAGCGGTGATGTTATATGAGCATGATGGCTCTCGAGACTCAGATAATATACCGCACATCAGTTGTGCTTGAGTTTGTAGCGTATAGCGCTATATGTTTCCTTGTGTCCTGATATCATGCACCTTAGTGTGCTTATGATCGATATTCAGCATTTTGATGTGACGAGATATTCAGCTCGATGTATGGCTCCTTGTGTGAGTTTTTTAGAGGGATCGGGTGGCACGCCGCCATGTTTATATTGTTTGGATCGGGTGGCACGCCGCCATGGTTATATTGTTTGGATCGGGTGGCACGCCGCCATGGTTATATTGCTCGACGTATGACTCCTTGTGTGAGTTTTATACAGGGATCGGGTGGCACGCCGCCATGGTTATATTGTTTGGATCGGGTGGCACGCCGCCATGGTTATATTGTTTGGATCGGGTGGCACGTCGCCATGGGTATATTATTGGGATCAAGTTGCACGCCGCAACAGTGTGATGTTTGTTTCAGTGTCCATAATTGCTTTTATGTGTTCTGTTTCCTATTTTTCTGAGGAAGTCAATGTTAGTGTGAGAGTTGAATAGTTCTCTCTAGTGTTCGCCTTCCTTTTGTATCACGTACGAATTAGTAGCCTATTGGCACATTGTGTCATCTTGCAGGACTTTTGATTATGTCCGAGGTGGCTTATCGCCTGAGCAGTTCGTAATGGTTGAGGTAAGATCATTGAATTCGAGATCGGTGTAATCTAAGCATATGAAATAAATTAAGGGGCTAAGACCATTGTTTAGTTCAGAATGAGGTAATGGTTCTTGTCAAAAGTATAGACTGAATGATTTGTTGACTTCGCAACTAAATACGAATTCCGGCACATCTCTTCCGTCGTATCGGAGTTGTAAAAGCTAGAGCAAGACCTATGTAGGTCATGAGATGCAATGAGAGCATCAGATTTGTGGAATTTCGACTATTATATTTAAAGAATATTATTTATTTAATTATTTCAGAGTCGCCACTTGGGAGATTTATGGTGTCCCAAGTCACCGGTTAAATCCCGAATCGAGGAAAAGAATGACTCTATTTAACAGTCCGCGAACCGGAAATCCGGATAAGGAATTCTATTAACCCGGGAGAAGGTATTAGGCATTCCCGAATTCCGTGGTTCTAGCACGGTCGCTCAACTGTCGTGTTTGGCTTATCTATCTGCTTTTACAATTATGTACTTAGTGCAAGTTAATATCCCTTTACCGCTTTTATTATTGGTTGTGATTTACGAAAGAGAAAGTTGCTTAAAAATATGCTTTCGAATCACGTCACATGAAATGCACCCGGATCCTCGACATATTCTTATTCAACATTTCGGGGTTTGGATTTGGGTCGCATGAAATGCACACCCGTATTTTAAGAAGGTAGGACTGAAACATGCGCCCGGAGTGATTACTTATTTACACTGTCGCGGAGGACATGATATTTGCTGAGAAACGACACATCTCGAAATCTAAGTATTTTATATGTACATTTATAAAGGCCTTGCGATTAGTGTAACTACTGGGCGAGGCACACCTTTAATTCCAATCTAAAGCGAACTACATCCCACTGTGTTTTTTACTTAGGAGTTGATTCCAAATTATTTAAAACTTGCTACGAACCACACCACATGAAATGCGCCTGTGGTTCCTGACATGCTTTATTTGCTCTTGCCCGAAATTGGGGTCGGGTCACATGAAATGCACCCCCGACTCCTTTAATCTAATTACGTCATTCAGTTGAGTAATAACTCCCTAGCTGATCTTGCTCTTAACATAAGATCTAACATTTAACAGATTTGGAGATTACCCACATGAGTAGAGAAGGTTGAACAGAGATACAATAGACTAATTCGGGTTTACGCGCATATCTAATGATAGTGTATCTTTGGTCTAGCTACATTTCCATAACAAAACTAGCAATACCAACTTAATTAAAGAATAACAGAACGTAATCAAATACAAGGACTTTGGACGACTACATGATTCAATGGACTTTATGCATAAGCTTCAAACTTCATTCTTTTCGAACCAAGGAATTACAATAACAGAGATGTGTACCTGGAATGCGGAAGAACAAGGAAGAGTGAGCAATGGCAATGCAGCAACAGTAATAGGAACAGTAACAGCAACAGTAAACCAGTAACAACCAGTAAACCAACAGCAACTCAATATACCAAACAGCAACAACAACCAATGGCAGCAATCAAATAGACCAATAACAACAACAACCAGTAACAACCAATGGACCAGCAATCAAATAGACCAGCAGCCAGTAACAAACAGTGGACCAGCAATCCAATGGCAGTTACAGCCAAGTAACACAGCAACAAACAACCACAGAAGAACAATACTGGACCAGCAACAATACGCACAGCAACAAACTGGACCAGCCTCAACAACACTGAACCAGCACAATATTGGACCAAGCAGCAACAACAAACAAGCAGGCAGCAATACTATGGACATTCAGCCACTGAACACAGCTAAGACAGTGGCCCAGCACCACCAACAACACAAGAACAACAACAAACCCACGACCAAACACCCCAATAGCAAAGCCAACCACAGCAGTAGCCAAAGAATGGCAAACAGGATTCCAGCAACTAGCAAACGAAACAGTAACAAGAAAACCAATCAAACAGTACTTTTCTATCTTTCTCTTTTATGGTTTTCAAGAATGTATCTTTGCTGCCTATTTCTCTCCAGCTATTCCAGTGTTTTCTTCTCCTTCTATTCTCCAGTGTTCTCTGTTTAAAGTCTTTGTATGTCTATTTTTCTCTCCAGGTCCTCTCTCTAGCTATGACTGTCCTTTTCTTTACTGTTTTTGCTCCCTTCTTATAGCTGACCAGCAGCTCCTAAGGTTACCCCCTACACTGACTCCCCCAACCCATCATATTCCCTGCAAACCCATCATCCAATGTCCAGGTATGGACCCAAAGTATTAAACTAGTTGATCACATGAGGCTTAGTGGGATACCCTGCTGTATGGCAGGTTCCACTAGCCTCTCTTATGGGCAGGGCATTTAAAAATCAATACTAATTAACCTATTATCTATAACCAATTAACCCCCTTAATCTGAATCAAACAGTAACAAGTCCCTACACTAATGAATTGCATACAGGCAGATTCAGGGATCAATACTACGAACTAATTCCTTGACGACTTTAGTCGAACTGAACATATGATACATTTTAACTAACGGAAACAGAAGGAATTTACCAAATAAAAGGCCTTAAAGGAGGAGAACAGATCAACTGATATGAGAAATTAAAAACATGACAGATGAGAACTGAAACACGAATAAAACAAACACACATGTTCACACAATCGAATTAAATCGACCAAAGAAGAAATGAATACCTCGTAAGAAATCTGCCGACCCAAGCTTTGAACTAAGATTTGGAACTATTGAAGCCAAACGGGCTTTAATCGAGATGTTCTCGATTGAGAACACCTAGACTAAAGTCCCTTGGACTTCAATTACGACTAATTTGACTCGAATTTGGCTTTTGAAAACTAGGGTTCTTGGGCTCGGATTTGGGGCTTTTGCATTTCTGGTTAGATTCGAACCAAACCAATGTCAATGGGAGTGTGGGGGAGGTGTGAGGAGACTGTGGTATGAATTTGGTGAAGTTTGGCGTAGTTTGGGTTTTGACTCGAATCTTTGAATGAAGATTCGAGCCGTTTGGTGGTGATTCGAGGTTAACGAAGGCTGGGTTCGTAATGGGGGAGGTGAGGGGAAGATTTTGGTATTAGTTTGGTGGCCGTTGGCCTACCGGAACCGCCGTGAGGCGATTTCCGGCAGGCGGCGCAATGGCGGCGGACGGCGGAGAGAAGCCTGGTCTCTGAGGACCTTTGGGAGATGAAGGGAGAGGGGGGGTCTGGCTTGGGGGGGGGCGGGGTATGAGAATGAGCCTTATATACGAGATATGAGATTAAATCCTGATCGTTGGATCAAACTTGATCAACGATCAGGATCTCCTCACTTAAACCAAACGGTGTCGTTTGGTTAAGTCATAGTCTGAATGTATTTGGGGATTTATGGATTAATCTGGGCCGTTGGATTATAAAATCCAACGGTCCGGATCAAGCGTTACACAGGCTGAAGCTTGGACGGGTATTTGGGCTGGGTATTGAGTTAGTGTGGGCCTGGTCCTTTAACGAATTGGAGACGGCCCAGTTCTGATTTCTTCTTTGTTTTGCAACTAGACTCCATGATGTATCATGTGTATATGTATATGTATATATATATATATATATATATATATATATATATATATATATATATATATATATATACATTAATTTATAACATAATTAATTTTTAATACCACTATCCTACATAATTACATACCACCTAAAAATGTAAATCACGTAATTTCGATATCGAACACCAAAATGCAAAACCTAATATATTTTTTGTATTTTATTAATTTAAACAAATAAACATGCACACATAAAAAATATAAATTTAAGATAAAAATAAACAAAAAATCACAAAAATCATGCCCAACACGAAACTATTTTTATTTTGAATTTTCTGGGAGTACTTCTCGAGTAAGGCAAAAATCACGTGCTCACAGCTGCCTCTCTTTGCGCGTAAACACGCAGAGTTTTCGTGCAAAGATAAATGAGCGGATATAAGCGATTTTTGCCTATCCGAACACTCCGTATGAAGCATTTTGGAAAAGTTTTGACCGAACCTTGCCTCGAATTCTTAAACCCTGAACCGAAGTTCTTGGTATCATTCCCAGCAGAGTCGCCAGAGCTGTCACACCTCCTTTTTACGCACCCGCGGGGGAGCAAAGGTATAAAAAGGAGTTTTTTCCAATTAAAGGACAACCAAAACGGGATTCATTTATTGAGAGATTCAGAGTCGCCACTTGGGAGATTTATGGTGTCCCAAGTCACCGGTTTGAATCCCGAATTGAGGAATGGTTTGACTCTATTTAATAGCCTGCGTACCAGAAATCCGGATAAGGAATTCTGTTAACCCGGGAGAAGGTGTTAGGCATTCCCGAATTCCGTGGTTCTAGCACGGTCGCTCAATGGTTATATTCGGCTTGATTATCTGATTTTTTACAACTATGAACTAATGCAAAAGTTATATCTTTGACCACTTTTATTACTACTATTATTATTATTTTTAAAGGATTGCAATGTTGTGAAAACGTATCTCGAACCACGTCACATCAATGTACCCGTGGTTGTCAACATATTTTGACCCCGTTGAGATTTGGATTTGGGTCACATAAATGTGCACCCGAGTTTAGGGAGATAAAATTATTAAAGACGTACTTAAGGATATTAACGCCTTATTAATTTGAGAAGGCCGTGAAATTCGTTAAAACGGCATATTTCGAAGTCTAAGTATTTTTATATATACACTTATGAGGGCCCCGCAACTTGCGTTGTATTTAGCGAAGCTCGTCTCATTTATTTTAAAAGGATAAATCCTAAAGCGACTACATTTTTTCTATTATATTTGTCTCTAAAGGGCTAATTAATTTACATCTATAAATTTGGGTCTCGAATTCAAGTCTGAATTCAAACAAAAGGGAAGACCCTTTTAGCTTGAACCCGCTACCTAATTCAAAAGCCTAAATCTATATTGCAAATTAATTACCATATTGCTAATATAATATTTAAAGGATTTTATTTGGCATAACACGCCTCAATTTATTTACATGAGGGCTATGCATCCCCGAATTTGGGAATTAGGCATCGTGACTATGCTACGGGAACCGTACCCATGGCCACAATAATTCATTATTGATCACGCGTGAAGTAAGCTATGAATATTTAAATAATTAGCAACATGTTAGCTAACAAATAATAGATGAAAACTACAAACATGAAAGGAACGAGAAAGGGTTGTGATTGCCGATTAATGTTTCTATTATTTTTTATTTATTTTTTTATTTTTTCTATTTTTTGATGAACTGCTCTTTGTTTCCACCAAATTACAACTTGAATATAAAAAAATTAACTAATTAATGCTTTTTCCCAAGCAATTCTAAATCAGCAACCATCTTAATATATAAAACAAAAGAGAAACACTATTACAACTATATCTAACTCCTTATTAACAAATATGTGTTAATACTCAAACAAATATCCAAAAAGAGTCAATGTGCCTCTCTTCAGAAGCTTAAGAGGCCAATATGTGATCATAACAATTCATGATATATATGTTAAGGATAAAACATAAGCATATTTCATGGAAACACTTTACACACAAAACAAAAAAAATCAGTTATGAAGATAAACAGACTATTTGAGTCAAATCATCAAATTTATGTATTTAGCAACCTATGTATAAAATTAATACCACACTAACTCAACGACAACAAGGTCCAAAGAATCAAACCTGGATGAAAAGCTTTGATTGATGCAAACTTTCCAGTAGTTACACGAACAAGATGAATCAACAGTTATGGCTTTGACGAAAGCGGAAATATGATGAAAAAAATCACACTGGCTACTGACTGAACTTTGAAACGAAGACCTCGACGGAAATGGGAGCTTAAACGTGAGCAGAAATCTGAACGCAACCTCGAACAGATTACGACGAAGAACCAACCGAAACAATAGTAGAGACTCAATCGGAAAAATCGTGACTCGCCGAAAGGTTTGAACCAAACCAGAGACACAAAACTATCGACCTCCTTGACAGTAATGGATACTTTGGAGCTGTCTTGGAGGCTAGCTGGACGTCGCTGGTCGGAGACGAAGCAGCAGTGAACTGCTGCGTCAATGGCGTGAGGGAGACGTGCTTCCGGGTGGTCGTTTGGCAGCAAAAATTGGTGGTATCGTGGGGTTCGTTTGGTTGACGAAAGGGGAAGGCTGGTGACGGGGTGGAGCTGGCAGGCGACGGAGCTTCTTGGTTGATCGTCTTCTTCAGCAATGAAGAAGACGATGAACAGTAGCCTCTTGTAAGTATTGGTTTTCCTCTTCCTAAAAACGAAATAACTGTAGTATCTTTTCTTTTCTTTTTCTCTGTTCCTCCCAGCCCCCCCTTTTCCCGTTTTTTGCCTTCCTTTCTTATTTGTAGGTAGTTAATAATAATATAGTAGATTAGGTGAGTCAGCAACACTAAGGATTTCAATAGTAGGGAATTAAAAAAGAAAAAAAACGGGTAAAGAGAAATCTGACTGACTGTTGGGAGCTGTGTGTGTTTTCGTTTTTTTTTAAAGAAAGAGAGATCTGCCCGTTAGTTTTCTTCCAAAAAAAATGAGATGTCCAGTAACAATTTTTTACAAAATCTCCCCAAGTCCCCTTCTCTCTTTTAAAATCCAAAAGCCATCAACCGTGGCCTCCCCCCACTTTGCCGTGTCTTTTTTGTCTTTTCTTTTTTGTTTTTTATTCTTTTTTTATTTTTTAATCATTCTCCCATCCCTCCCCCTTAGTGTAGTGTCGGGTTATTACGGGCTATGTCCGAAAATTATAAAACTGGGTAGTTTGAACCCGAATATTATTCTTCGCCCGGAACCGAGAATGGCGTTATTTGATTAATCCTAGGTAACCAAAATAACTATAATACTCATAATTAAAACTATTTTTTTTTCAAGTTTAAAATAACTACAAAATATTAATGAAACTATTTTTTTTTTATTATTTTCGTTTTTATAAAAAGATAAAAAATATAAAGTACTATTTTTGTATTTTTCAAGTTTAAAATGACTACGAAACATTAATAAAACTATATTTTTGTTATTTTTCATTTTAAGGTAAAAATAAAGTAAAAGAGTCAAATTTAGCTAAAATAGCTATATTAAAATTAAACTAAATATTTTACGCTGAAAAATATAAAAAATCTCGTGTAGGGTCAAAAATCACGCGTTTACAGCTGCCCCTCTTTGACTGAAAACACAAAGAGTTTTCAGACAAAGAACGACTAGACAAGTGTTTTTGACCCGACCCTTATTCGGAGGGACTAAACTAAAAGAAGAGGAATGTGACCGAGCCCTTGTATCTGAGCTGCCTACATATCCTTGGCTATAAAGGAATCAGGCCACGTGTAGTTCGAAAGTGAGTGAGGAAGGGGTATACCGAGGTGGAGAGCCAGTCGAGGTGTCATTCCGTCGAGGTTCTGTTCCATCGAAGTTCCGGTCCGTGGTCCTGCTATTACATCAAAAATCAAAACATGAGAAAGACTAACTAAGCCTATCGGCTACTAGTTACAAGATTCCTATCTATAAGTCTTCTGAAGCTTGATCTTGAGTATTGGTTGGTGCTTCATGCGGACTCTAAATTTGAACCTTGATACTTGCTAGTTGCAGTGCTGCTTTTCGGATCAAGACCAGGTATGCAGTGCTTGTGACCTCGGCCATCTCTTGAGCACACCACATCTTTCATCAACTTCTGCACTTGGATTAACTCCTTGCTCTTTTTTATTGTGACTAACTTTTGTTGATCATCTCGGACTGTTGACTCGCATTCTGGTCGCAAGCTTCTTTTGTGGCTAACTTGCATTGCACTCCAAAGTGAATTCCCTTACTTGTGATCTTCGAGCTATTCTCCTTCGAAGTCTGAATCTATCTTTTCTGATCCTTGTCGCCTTCCTTCTGATTCATGCTGGGGATTTCCGTTACACTCTACCACTTTTCGATTGTTCACTATCCTTATCAAATCTTGGAAACTGAGACGGCGTTCTGCTTTTCTGGCGGGCTTCCGACTTTAACAACAAACTCTAATCATAAATTGCCATTCCCTTCTTCAGTGGGCACCTGATTACCAAAACTTGAAATGTATAGATCGAATGATTACCATCTCAGGAGAAAGACTAGGTCTAAATCGTTGTGATCTCAGGAGAAAGATTCATCAGACTAAGATTTTGACGCTAGGAGATAATTCCTCAGACTAGGTCTAAATCGTTGTGATCTCGGGAGAAAGATTCATCAGACTGAGATTTTGATATCTTAGGAGAAAGATTCATCAGACTAAGATTTTGACACTCAGGAGAAAGATTCATCAGACTAAGATTTTGACGCTAGGAGATAATTCCTCAGACTAGGTCTAAATCGTTGTGATCTCGGGAGAAAGATTCATCAGACTGAGATTTTGATATCTTAGGAGAAAGATTCATCAGACTAAGATTTTGACACTAGGAGAAAGATTCATCAGACTGAGATTTTGATATCTTAGGAGAAAGATTCATCAGACTAAGATTTCGACGCTAGGAGATAATTCCTCCGACTAGGTCTAAATTGATGCCTTACTTGAAATCTTCCAATTGTTGCTTCCTTCTTCTTGTTGCTTTCATCTAAAACCTCTAATTGTTGTTTTTCACTTCCTATTAAATTATCTTTAACTATAACTTCAAAAACTAAATCGCCACTCCATTCTTCAGGCGGGCTTCCTGACTTCAACTACATCTTCAAAACTAAATCGCCACTCCATTCTTCAGGCGGGCATCCCTGACTTCAACTACAACTTTAAAATAAATCGCCACTCCATTCTTCAGGCGGGCTTCCTGACTTCAACTACATCTTCAAAACTAAATCGCCACTCCGTTCTTCAGGCGGGCTTCTTGACTTCAACTACATCTTCAAAACTAAATCGCCACTCCATTCTTCAGGTGGGCTTCCTGACTTCAACTACATCTTCAAAACTAAATCGTCACTCCATTCTTCAGGCGGGCATCCCTGACTTCAACTACAACTTTAAAATAAATCGTCACTCCATTCTTCAGGCGGGCTTCCTGACTTCAACTACATCTTCAAAACTAAATCGCCACTCCATTCTTCAGGCGGGCTTCCTGACTTCAACTACATCTTCAAAACTAAATCGCCACTCCATTCTTCAGGCGGGCTCCCCGACTTTAACTACAACTCAAAACTAAATCGCCACTCCATTCTTCAGGCGGGCTCCCTGACTTCAACTACAACTCAAAACTAAATCGCCACTCTATTCTTCAGGCGGGCTCCCCGACTTCAACATCAACTCACTAACTACATCCCATCCTTTCTTCTAAATTACCTTGTTTCGGAATTGCTTTCCTCCTAGGTCGTGTTATTTTTCCCTTGACTGCTGGGGATATCTTTGGAATTGTTTACTTACCTGCTAGGGATGATGCTGCCGGGAAAATCTTCTCTATTTCCTCCTTTTCTACTTCCTTCAAAACCTTTTATTGTCTCTTAGGATCGCGGGGATTGAAATGTCATTAGCTGAGGATTGTCCTGTCGGGGGACACCTTTTTCCTTTTTCCTCTTTCCAAATCTCATTCGGGACTCGCGCTTGGCTCTCTTGAAAAACTTGTAGGATATAATGCTGCCGGAGAAATCTCGAAATCAGTGTTTCATCTTTTCGAGAACTGCTGGGGAATGATACCGACTTCTTGCCTTTCTGAATACAAGGTTCCTCGTTTTGTCCTGTCCGCTGGGGGTATCATTTCCTCTATCACAACTTGTTGTTTTCTTTTTTTTCTTTTTCTTTCTTTCAAAGCTGTTGGGGATAATCGGGTTCAAAGATCATTTCCTCGCGTTATCTGGCTTCTTTCCCCAACCGGTATTTGGTTTCGAGAAAATTTTCGCAACGGGAGAAAATTTTCTGCCCCGGTTTGAGAATCTTCTTCGTGGCATGCTTTTCTACCAACAACCCCTCTTTTTCCTGTTTCAAATCAAAGAAAAATTGGTTAGTTTTAAAATGTGGTGGCTGGTTGTGGTGCTCTTGCTGGGGATGGTTCTCCTCCTCTTCCCTGCTCTGCGTTTCATTATCAGAACTTGCTGGGGATGTTATTATTTGATGATATTCATGCTGGGGATAGCTTTCTCCTTTCTTGCTTCCCCGCCTTCCTTGACGATTCTTTATTCGCTAACCTTTCCACGTGGTTTTCCACTGACCACCCGAATTCCTATGATAGTGACCCTTCGTGAAGACCTTGCATGTTTTACTGGTGAACCATTTTCTTTGTTCACCCTTGTCACTGAAAATACCTCTTCTGCTGGGGATATCTCCCCTTCTTTTGCGGCATATCTAAGGAATGGGCATTTCCCGACCTTTGAGTCTCATTGACCTTGGCCTTGAGGTCATTAACCTTTCTTGAGATATCCTCACTGACACCAATCCATCCTTTTGTCATTTTCCTATTGCTAGGGAATATCCCTCTGGACACGGGCCTTACGCTTGATTCCTCCTGACTTATACCACTTGGGTGTACCAATCAAAATTCCGTCTTGCGTAATTGGAAAGCTGATGGAAAATTTTGCAGTCATTTCTTGCAAACAGACTCTGTTGGGAAATTTTTGATAAAAAGGAGAAAGATAAAAGGAAACAACATAAAAGACAAAAAAGGAAGATGACTCTCTAAAAAGAAAAATTATAAAGTAAACCTATCAAACGTGGATACCAACTCTAATGGACACGACATGCACATATAGCCTATATTCCGTTGTTAAACCGCCTTTTGTAATCTTCGCCTGGGGCTTTCCATTTGATTTCCAATCTTCGTTCGACTTGTAGTGCCCGAGGGGTTTTCACTATCAAGCCTCTCTCATTTTGGTTTTTTGTTAGCTTTCATCGCCTTATGGTGCCTATGAAGGTTTTCACCGGTAAGACTCTCTCATTTGTATTACTTTTTAGCTGGGGATTGGGGTGTCACTGCTAAGACTCTCTCATATTTTCTTTTCTGCTGGGGATCAGAGTCTTTTCTGCTGGGAATCAGAGTGTTATGTTCTGATAAGACTTCTCTCATTTGCCTGACTTGGCCTCTTTTAAAGATTGGTCAAAAGGTCTTTCTTTGGACCGTAATGTGGGTTTGGACAGGGCTAGAAAGAAAAGGTATTAAAGGCTCAAAATAAAACAAATTGGGTTCAAAATTACAACCTTCGAAATCCTATATTTTCCTTACATAAACACATTTTTTTACTGCCCCTGTTTTCTAGCTTGGGGATTTTTTTGGTTTTTATTTACACTATGACCGAGCTGTGAAGCGCCTACGTATCCTCTTTGAGGAATCAGGTCAAACGTAGTTCCCAATTCCTTGTTTTTCTAGTTTTTCCTTTTCATTTTTCATTCTTTTTTTTTCTTTTTTTTTTCTTTTTGGTTGTTTTCGTTGTTTTCTTTTTCTCTTTTTCTTTCTTTATCTTCCCCATTTGTGTTTCTAATTTTGGTACCGATTCCGAATGAGGGGTATGAAAGAAATCAAAATAAGGCTCGAAGGGTTGACGATGGATAAAGTGTTTGGATAGCAGAACAAAATGCCTTCGTCATTCCAATCTTCAAAACATGCCAAGTGTAAACAACACAATTAATATTCGTCATATCTTTAAAGCATTTTCGGGCAACACTCTCATTTTCATTATTATGAACGACCCCATGTCAATTTTGGCAGCCTGCCTTTAACGGTTTTCTTTTACTTGCCCCAGTTTCTCATGACTCGGGTTTCGAATAATCTCAAACCGTTCTTACTTCATTTAAATATCTCGATCACCTCCCAATGGTTTTGTGATTAACTTTTAAGATCAGACCAGAACTATGCGCGCACGTCATGTCACTAGAGCTAGCAGAAAAGAACTATAGGAAGGAGATGACTAAATAACAGAAAATGTCTAGAAATAATATAAAATAGGTCATTGCATTAACCGATAAAACAACGACTCGAACAACCAAAAAACAAAATTGGGGTACCATACTTAGAACGAACCTAGACCCCTTTAGATGAGACACTATGATCAAAAGAAAAATACAAGGATAAAAGGTTTGAGCCACAAAACAACATTCGGATTACCATTCTGAAATAACTCGGACAAATAGAAATGACAACAAAATAAGCCACCACAAATGACTCTCCAATTGATAAGCTTGACATTTAGCCACGAATTTGATTATCAGAACCACTAGGGCCTTCTCTCATTTCAGTCGGCAAATTCCCGAGTGGATTCTCATATTCCGTGTCACCAGGCATCACCGCCAGAGAGTGTGTATCATCAGGCGCAGGTAACGGATTCAGCGCGATATTCTGGGTGTCACTGTTATGAATCACAATCAATCTTTCTTGGATCATCCTTTCTATTTCCCTTTTCAAATCCCGACAACTTTCCATGTTGTGCCCCTGGGCATGGAAATGGTATTCACACCTTTTAGATGGGTCAAAGCTCCTTGCACGTGGGTCCACATGATTTGGAGGGATGGGTGCAATCATGTCCCGTTGTTTTAACTTCTCAAATAAGCTTTCATAGGAAACTCCTATTGGTGTGAAATTATCCTTCAACTTCGGTTCCCTTCTATACCCTTGGTTTGGAAGTGGGTTATAAGGTATTTGGAAATTTTGCAGAGGCTGATAGAGATCTCGAAATGATTAATTAAATAAGTGATGACCCTTTGGGTCGTCACATGGGGTGGATCAACTGGGTATAGTGGGTTCGGAGGTGGATAGTAATGCTCAGGGGAATTATGGAAAACTTGTCGAGACATCGCATACCGTCGAGGTACTCTTCTGGAACCTTTTCTTGACCCTGATATCATCATGACTTCTTCATCCCTCTCATTCGTGTCACTAGATTTAAATTGGACAGCCTGAGCTGCAGCCTTGAGAGCCGCTTGACTTATAATTCTGCCTGTCTTAAGACCGTTCTCTACCATTTCTCCCATTTTGACTACATCCAAGAAGGATTGACCAACCGCGGACATCATGTTCTGAAAATAATCCGGCTCTTGAGCCTGAAGGAAGACAGTGATTAACTCATGGTCATCCATGGGTGGCTAAGCACGAGCCGCTTGCTCTCTCCATTTAAGGGCATATTCCCTGAAACTTTCACTTGATTTCTTCTTCAGATTTGAAAGGAAAATGCGGTCCGGGGCAATGTCAATGTTGTATTGGAATTGTTTGACAAAGGCCTGTGCCATGTCGTTCCAGACGTGCCAGCGAGATGCATCTTGATCCCAAAACCATTCAGAGGCTACTCCTGTAAGGCTTTCCCCAAAGTAAGCTATTAACAATTCTTCATTTCTTCCCAGACTCCTTAGTTGATTGCAATACCTTTTCAAATGGGCTATGGGATGTCCATGTCCATCGTACTTTTCAAATTTGGGAATCTTGAAACCAGGTGGCAAGTGGACATCGGGAAACAAGCATAGATCTTTGAAAGCCACACTCTTTTGACCTGCCAACCCATGCGTGTTTTTCAACCGCTGTTCTAAGCTTTTCAATCTTTGGGTTATTTCCTCCTGTACCATCTTTCGGGGATCTCGCGTTGTCCGCTTGTCACAAACCAACCACCTTCTACTTACTTTACAATTCAAGACAAAACATGTTAGAATGGACTCGGACAGTCCTTATCAAATTTTTTATTTTTATTTTTTTATTTCTTTTTTTATTTTATATTATATATACATATACAGTTGTGGTCGAATCTTATGGAGATTGCCTACGTATCATGACCCCGCATGAATCGGACCGAGCGTAGTTCTTGCAAATTAATGCAAGAAATAAAGAGATGTTTATTTGATTTTTTTTTTTTTAAAAAAAGGGAAAATTATGGAAGCCGACTCCAACTACAAACTCTGACGAAAAACTTTCAACATTGTGCCAGAGATTTCTACAAAAATAAGAATATTTTTGGTGTCAATTATGACTATTTCTACAAAATTGGACACATAATGGCTTATTTGACAAAATGACTATTTTTGCAAAATTTATTTAAGAAAGATAAACTTGAATTTTTTTTTTTTTTTTTTATCCTGTGGCTCATGGGGCATCGTTCGGCATCACCATAAACCAACACAAGACTATTTTTCATAAATTGGCCATGTAATGGCTTATTTAGAAAAAGTGGCTCTTTTTGCAAAATTTTATTTAAGAAGATGCCAAAAATATTTTTTATCCTGGGGCCTATGGGGCATCGTTCAGCACGACACAGGCCAACACAAGACTGAGGAAGTTAAAAATGCAAAAATATGGCTATTTCAGCAAAATTCCGGCCATGTAATGGCTTATTTGATAAAGTGGATATTTTTGAAAAGTTGATTGATGACTCAAACTTAATTTTGCGGATACAGCCTTTCAACATTTCCGCGAGGGAATATTTCAAGGCTGTGTCCAAAATTATTTACAATGACTCAATGTGGCTATTCTTGCAAAAACGGCCTTCCGGTGTCTTTTGAGGGACATTCGGCATATTTTGAGCAAGAATAGCATCACCCGACTTATTTATAACAAAATCAAAAATTTGATATTTTTTGGTTATTTTTGCAAAAGGGGTGTGAACCCGGACTTGATTTTGCGGCTATGGCCTTGCAACATTTCCACAAGGAATATTTCAAGGCTGTGCCCGCAAATTATTAAAAATGTTTCAAAGTGGCTATTTTTGCAAAAACAGCCTTCCGGCATCCTTTCCGAACATTCGGCTATTTGCAAAAACGGTATCACTTTGATTTTATTGACAAAATTAAACACACATTTTTTTTTTATTTTTTAAAGGGGTGGTTGGACCCGATGAGGGTTGCCTACGTATCCCACCTAATGGGGAGAATCAAACCAGCGTAGTTCGGTCGGATTAGTTGACCAATTATTTCAACAAAATTGTTCCACCTATTTTTCAAATTTTCTTTTCAAACCTTCGACAGCGTTTCGTCGACATTTCGATATTTTCTATTCTAAAATTTCCTCTCTTTTTTGTTTTTCAGGAATTTAGCCAGTAATAATCTAGAACAAATAAATGCAACATATAACATGCTCGGTCTTTTGATTACCGGGTCACTTGTCCTAGACGGACCCAACCCCTGTGTTGAGTCCCCTAAGTCAGATATGATGCAAATAAACGTCCTAAATCTAGGCTCAATATCCTGATATTTTCAATGGTACTATACCGTGTACCCGAGCGGACAACTCGGATCGAGGAGGGGGCTACGTACCGGTGACCCGCGGGATCAATCGGCTTTGTAACTTGTCCGGCCTCTTTTCTTATTTTTGGTATTGACACTAACATAAAGGGGAGTCTCAACCAGTAAGCACATCCCCGGAGGTAAGCAGAGAAGGGTTTTCGGCACAGTTTTACAGTTCACGCAATATCAAAGCGGTAAACATGTAGCACATTAATACAGTTCACGTAATATCAAAGCGGTAAACATGTAGCACATTAATCAAAACATATAAGGAAATCAGATATAAGCAAAAACAGCAATTTTAACTGAGCTCGAATTCTTAAACCCCGAACCGAAGTTCGGGTTACTTATCCCCAGCAGAGTCGCCAGAGCTGTCACACATCCCTTTTTTACCACCCCAATTAAGCATATATAAAGGAGTTTTTCCAATTAAAGGACAACCAAAACGGGATTCATTTATTGAGAGATTCGGAGTCGCCACTTGGGAGATTTATGGTGTCCCAAGTCACCGGTTTGAATCCCGAATTGAGGAATGGTTTGACTCTATTTAATAGCCTGCGTACCAGAAATCCGGATAAGGAATTCTGTTAACCCGGGAGAAGGTGTTAGGCATTCCCGAATTCCGTGGTTCTAGCACGGTCGCTCAATGGTTATATTCGGCTTGATTATCTGATTTTTTACAACTATGAACTAATGCAAAAGTTATATCTTTGACCACTTTTATTACTACTATTATTATTATTTTTAAAGGATTGCAATGTTGTGAAAACGTATCTCGAACCACGTCACATCAATGTACCCGTGGTTGTCAACATATTTTGACCCCGTTGAGATTTGGATTTGGGTCACATAAATGTGCACCCGAGTTTAGGGAGATAAAATTATTAAAGACGTACTTAAGGATATTAACGCCTTATTAATTTGAGAAGGCCGTGAAATTCGTTAAAACGGCATATTTCGAAGTCTAAGTATTTTTATATATACACTTATGAGGGCCCCGCAACTTGCGTTGTATTTAGCGAAGCTCGTCTCATTTATTTTAAAAGGATAAATCCTAAAGCGACTACATTTTTTCTATTATATTTGTCTCTAAAGGGCTAATTAATTTACATCTATAAATTTGGGTCTCGAATTCAAGTCTGAATTCAAACAAAAGGGAAGACCCTTTTAGCTTGAACCCGCTACCTAATTCAAAAGCCTAAATCTATATTGCAAATTAATTACCATATTGCTAATATAATATTTAAAGGATTTTATTTGGCATAACACGCCTCAATTTATTTACATGAGGGCTATGCATCCCCGAATTTGGGAATTAGGCATCGTGACTATGCTACGGGAACCGTACCCATGGCCACAATAATTCATTATTGATCACGCGTGAAGTAAGCTATGAATATTTAAATAATTAGCAACATGTTAGCTAACAAATAATAGATGAAAACTACAAACATGAAAGGAACGAGAAAGGGTTGTGATTGCCGATTAATGTTTCTATTATTTTTTATTTATTTTTTTATTTTTTCTATTTTTTGATGAACTGCTCTTTGTTTCCACCAAATTACAACTTGAATATAAAAAAATTAACTAATTAATGCTTTTTCCCAAGCAATTCTAAATCAGCAACCATCTTAATATATAAAACAAAAGAGAAACACTATTACAACTATATCTAACTCCTTATTAACAAATATGTGTTAATACTCAAACAAATATCCAAAAAGAGTCAATGTGCCTCTCTTCAGAAGCTTAAGAGGCCAATATGTGATCATAACAATTCATGATATATATGTTAAGGATAAAACATAAGCATATTTCATGGAAACAGTTTACACACAAAACAAAAAAAATCAGTTATGAAGATAAACAGACTATTTGAGTCAAATCATCAAATTTATGTATTTAGCAACCTATGTATAAAATTAATACCACACTAACTCAACGACAACAAGGTCCAAAGAATCAAACCTGGATGAAAAGCTTTGATTGATGCAAACTTTCCAGTAGTTACACGAACAAGATGAATCAACAGTTATGGCTTTGACGAAAGCGGAAATATGATGAAAAAAATCACACTGGCTACTGACTGAACTTTGAAACGAAGACCTCGACGGAAATGGGAGCTTAAACGTGAGCAGAAATCTGAACGCAACCTCGAACAGATTACGACGAAGAACCAACCGAAACAATAGTAGAGACTCAATCGGAAAAATCGTGACTCGCCGAAAGGTTTGAACCAAACCAGAGACACAAAACTATCGACCTCCTTGACAGTAATGGATACTTTGGAGCTGTCTTGGAGGCTAGCTGGACGTCGCTGGTCGGAGACGAAGCAGCAGTGAACTGCTGCGTCAATGGCGTGAGGGGGACGTGCTTCCGGGTGGTCGTTTGGCAGCAAAAATTGGTGGTATCGTGGGGTTCGTTTGGTTGACGAAAGGGGAAGGCTGGTGACGGGGTGGAGCTGGCAGGCGACGGAGCTTCTTGGTTGATCGTCTTCTTCAGCAATGAAGAAGACGATGAACAGTAGCCTCTTGTAAGTATTGGTTTTCCTCTTCCTAAAAACGAAATAACTGTAGTATCTTTTCTTTTCTTTTTCTCTGTTCCTCCCAGCCCCCCCTTTTCCCGTTTTTTGCCTTCCTTTCTTATTTGTAGGTAGTTAATAATAATATAGTAGATTAGGTGAGTCAGCAACACTAAGGATTTCAATAGTAGGGAATTAAAAAAGAAAAAAAACGGGTAAAGAGAAATCTGACTGACTGTTGGGAGCTGTGTGTGTTTTCGTTTTTTTTTTAAAGAAAGAGAGATCTGCCCGTTAGTTTTCTTCCAAAAAAAATGAGATGTCCAGTAACAATTTTTTACAAAATCTCCCCAAGTCCCCTTCTCTCTTTTAAAATCCAAAAGCCATCAACCGTGGCCTCCCCCCACTTTGCCGTGTCTTTTTTGTCTTTTCTTTTTTGTTTTTTATTCTCTTTTTATTTTTTAATCATTCTCCCATCCCTCCCCCTTAGTGTAGTGTCGGGTTATTACGGGCTATGTCCGAAAATTATAAAATCGGGTAGTTTGAACCCGAATATTATTCTTTGCCCGGAACCGAGAATGGTGTTATTTAATTAATCCCAGGTAATCAAAATAACTATAATACTCGTAATTAAAATAAAATTATTTTTTATATTTTTCAATAACTACAAAATATTAATGAAACTATTTTTTTTTATTATTTTCGTTTTTATAAAAAGATAAAAAATATAAAGTACTATTTTTGTATTTTTCAAGTTTAAAATGACTACGAAACATTAATAAAACTATATTTTTGTTATTTTTCATTTTAAGGTAAAAATAAAGTAAAAGAGTCAAATTTAGCTAAAATAGCTATATTAAAATTAAACTAAATATTTTACGCTGAAAAATATAAAAAATCTCGTGTAGGGTCAAAAATCACGCGTTTACAGCTGCCCTGACTGTTGCGATCTCGCTGTTACTGCTGTTACTGCTATTACCGCTGTTGCCACTGCTTAGCTGACCTCCTTGTTACACCGTACTAAACAACAAAATAAGAAGTTAGACTAAGTTACAGCATTGCGAAATCTTATCTATCTCTTCATCTTGACTTTCCATGTTCCTTGCTATTCTGTCGGACTCGATGTTCCTTCCTTGTGATCTTCGAACTATTCTGCTTCGAAGTCTGAATCTATCTTTCTGATCCTTGTTGCCTTCCTTCCGATTTTGAATTTGAATTCCTGCTGGGGATTTCTGTTATACTCCACTGCCTCCCTCAAACAACTTCGAAAGTAAATTGCCACTCCATTATCCAGGCGGGCTCCCTGACTTCAACTACTACTTCAAAATTAAATCGCCACTCCATTCTCCAGGCGGGCTCCCTGACTTCAACATCTTTTGAAAATAAATCGCCATTCCTCTCTTCAGGCGGGCTCCTGACTTCAATCATCAACTCTGAAAATTAAACGCCATTCCTCTCTTCAGGCGGGCTCCTGACTTCAACAACATCTTTTGAAAATAAATCGCCATTCCTCTCTTCAGGCGGGCTCCCGACTTCAACATCTTTTGAAAATTAAACGCCATTCCTCTCTTCAGGCGGGCTCCTGACTTCAACAACATCTTTTGAAAATAAATTGCCATTCCTCTCTTCAGGCGGGCTCCTGACTTCAACAACATCTTTTGAAAAAATAAATCGCCATTCCTCTCTTCAGGCGGGCTCCTGACTTCAATCATCAACTCTAAAAATTAAGCGCCATTCCTCTCTTTAGGCGAGCTCCCGACTTCAACATCTTTTGAAAATAAATCGCCATTCCTCTCTTCAGGCGGGCTCTTGACTTCAATCATCAACTCTGTTGATCATCTTGGACTGTTAACTCGCATTCTGGTCGCCAGCTTCTTTTGTTGCTAACTTGCATTACACTCCAAAGTGAATTCCCTGACTTGTGATCTTCGAGCTATTCTCCTTCGAAGTCTGAATCTATCTTTTCTGATCCTTGTCGCCTTCCTTCTGATTCATGCTGGGGATTTCCGTTACACTATGTCACTTTCGATTGTTCACCATCCTTATCAAATCTTGGAAACTGAGACGGCGTTCTGCTTTTCTGGCGGGCTTCTGACTTTAACAACATCTTTTGAAAATAAACGCCATTCCTCTCTTCAGGCGGGCTCCTGACTTCAATCATCAACTTTTGAAAATAAATCGCCATTCCTCTCTTCGGGCGGGCTCCCGACTTCAACAACATCTTTTGAAAATAAACGCCATTCCTCTCTTCAGGCGGGCTCCCTGACTTCAACAACATCTTTTGAAAATAAATCGCCATTCCTCTCTTCAGGCGGGCTCCTGACTTCAACAACATCTTTTGAACATAAATCGCCATTCCTCTCTTCAGGCGGGCTCCTGACTTCAACAACATCTTTTGAACATAAATCGCCATTCCTCTCTTCAGGCGGGCTCCTGACTTCAACAACATCTTTTGAAAATAAACGCCATTCCTCTCTTCTTGTACCATTTTATTCTTGCTGCATCGACTCTTGAGCCATCATTTCTCCTAAATCACCTTGTTTCGGAACTTCTTTCCTTCTGGGTCGTGTTGCTTTCCCTCCTGACTGCTGGGGATATCTTTAGAACTGTTTACTTACCTGCTGGGGTAATGCTGCTGGGGAAAATCTTCTTTATTTCCTCCTTTTCTACTTCCTTCGGAACCTTTATTCTCTCTCGAGATCGCTGGGGATTGAAGTGTCATCAGCTGGGGATTACCCTGTCGGGGGATCCCCTTTCCTTCTTCCTCTTTCCAAACCTCATTCGGGCTCGCGCTTCGCTCCCTTGAAAAACTTGTAGGATATAATGCTGCCGGTGAAATCTCGAAATCAATGTTTCATTTTCCGAGGACTGCTGAGGGATGATACCGACTTCTTGCCTTTCTGAACGCAAGCTTCCTCGTTTTGTCTTGTCTGTTGGGGGTATAATTTCATCTATCACAGCTTGTTGTTTTCTTTCTTTCAAATCTGCTGGGATAACCGGGTTCAAAGATCATTTCCTCGCGTTATCTAGCTTCTTTCCCTAACCAAGTATTTGGTTTCGAGAAAATTTTCGCAACAGGAGAAAATTTTCTGCCCCAGTTTGAGAATCTTCTTCGTGGCATGCTTTGCTGTCGACAACCCCTTTTTTCCCTGTTTCAAATCAAAGAAAAATTGGTTAGTTTTAAAATGTGGTGGCTGGTTGTGGTGCTCCCGCTGGGGATGGTTCTCCTCCTCTTTCCCTGCTCTGCGTTTCATTGTCAGACCCTGCTGGGGATGTTATCATTTGATGATATTCATGCCGGGGATAGTTTTCTTCTTTCTTGCTTCCCTGCCTTCCTTGGCGACTCTTTATTCGCTGAAGATGAGATTTCCTTTCTTCCTTTACCACTCTGTGTTGTCCGACCACCTCGGAACTTGCTGAAGATAACACTGCCGGTAGATTTTCATTTCTTCAAAATTGGTGTTTCACTCTTCTTGAAGGTTGTTGAGGATGACACTAGTTCGAAGACCATTTCCCTTAAGACTTTCCTTCTTCCCCAAGTGGGTATTGACTTCCAGAAAATTTTCAAACTGAAAAGAAAATTTTCTGCCCCAGTTTAATAATCTTCTTCGCACCCTACTTCTCCGCCGTCAATGGCATTTCCTTGCTTTGCATAATAATTGGAAAGTTGGTGGCAAGTTTTGAAGTCATTTCTCACTTGTTCTGACTAGACAGACCTTGATGGGGAATTTTTGATAAAAATGAGAAAGATAAAAAGAAACAAAATAGAAGACAAAGGAAAAAGAAAATGACTCTCTAGCAAGAAATATCTACAAAACTTATCAAACGCGAATACCAACTCCACTGGTCATGACATGCACATATGGTCTATCCTTCGTCGTTAATTGCCTTTCACGATTTATGTCTCGTGATTTCCATCTGATTATCACCTTTATTCGACTTGTAGTGCCCGAAGGGTTTTCACTTTCAAGCCTCTCTCATTTTGATTTTCTCTCGGCTTTCGTCGTCTTATGGTGCCTGTGAAGGTTTTCACCGGTAAGACTCTCTCATTTGTATCACTTTTAGCTGGGGATTGGGGTGTCACCGCCAAGACTCTCTCGTATTTCCTTTCTGCTGAGAATCAACGTCTTTTCTGTTGAGAATCAGCGTGTTATATTATGATAGGACTCTATCCCTCGCCTGACGCGGCATCTTTTGAAGACTGATCGGAAGGTCTTTCTTTGGACCGTAATGTGGGATTTGGATAGGGCTAGAAAGAAAGGGTATTGAAGGCTCAAAACAAAATCAATTTTGGGTTCAAAATTTACAACCTTCGGACCTAAATTTATTTACAATAAACACAATTTTTCTTTGCCCCAGCTTTTTACTTGGGGATTTTTATTTCTTTATTTACACTATGACCGAGCTGTGAAGCGCCTACGTATCCTCTTTAAGGAATCAGGTCAAACGTAGTTCCCAATTCCTTCTTTTCATTTTTTTCTTTTTTTTTTCACACATTTTTCTTTTTCTTTTCTTTATCTCTTTTTGTTGTTTTTTTTTTCTTTATTTTTCTTTAGCCATTTCTTCTCTTACCTTTCAAACTTGTGTTTCTAGTCTTTGCAACTAATTCCGAAGGAGGGGTATGAAAGAATTTAAATTCAGGCTCAAAGGGTTGACGATGGATAAAGTGTTTGGATAGCAGAACAAAATGCCTTCGTCATTCCAATCTTCAAAACATGCCAAGCGTAACACAATTAATATTCATCATATCTTTAAAGCACTGTCGGGCAACACTCTCATTATGAACGACCCCATGTCAATTTTGGCCAGCTTGCCTTTGACTGTTTCTTTTTACTTGCCCCGGTTTCAGATGATTCGGGATCCAAATAGTCTCAAGTTGTTTTTGTTTCCTTTAGATGACCCGATCATCTTCCAATTGCTTAATGATTAACTTTTAGGATTAAGCCATAATTATGTGTGCGCATGTCGTGTCACTAGATTCGGCGTTTGAGCACAAGACAAATCTAAAGGGTAAAAGAACTAAACAAATAAAATGACCGGAAGTAACAAAAGACCGAAAGCTTCATTAAACTAATGACGAAATGGTTCAATGACAAAACAAGCAAAACAAACTAGAGTACAACCTTGAAACAAAACTGGGCAAGACCAAAGCAAACTGCTAGGACAAAAATAGAAGGACAAGAGAGTTTGACCCCAAGACAAAATCAGAATCACAATCTTGAAAATAACTCGGACAACAGAAATGTCAACAAAAATGAACCACCAAATTACCAAGCACAACATTTTAGCCACTAAGTTCCGCATCAATATTGCCAAGGCTGCCATCTGCTTCAACATTTTTAGCTCCAGTCGGTACACCCCCCAGGGGATTTGTGTGTCCCATGTCATCATCATCGACCACAATCAACCACCCTTTTTGAATCATTCTTTCTATTTCCTTTTTCAAGGTACGACAACTCTCAATATCGTGCCCTCTGACATTGGAATGGTATGCACATCGTGCAGTAGGATCGAAGCTTCTTGCACGTGGATCGGGAGTGTATCCGGGGAGCGGCGTAATCAAGCCGACATGTTTTAACTTTTCAAACAGACTTGCATAGGATTCTCCGATAGGGGTGAGCGCCTTTTCTCGCTTCAGCAACCTCTCCTCCCTAAACGCCTTATTTGGCTTGAAACCTGACCCGGGGGGTTTCCGGTATGTTCGTGGGGGTTGGTAGGCTTTTTGTGGAGCTGGGTACCTGGAAGGTGAAGTACGATTTTGGGTGTCCCTTTGAGAGTAGTGGTGTTGGGGACGGGAGTAGCGTTGTGAAAACATAGTCGGGGGACGAGTAATTGAGTTACTCGAATGGCTGGAGAAGTTGTGATAGGCGGGTATATATGGAGAGTGCGGGAGATCATCCGGCATCGGGTTCATGGTACGGGTAAGGACAGAGTCCAGGAAGCTAGGTGGTGGCGGAGGTGGTGCTTTTCCATCCATCCACGCCCGATACATATCAGCCACGTGTTGTCTCAATATCTTGACCTCCTCTACTAACCCGTGGTTCCGTTCAACCAGCTGTTGTCGGGTATCGGTATCAACCCACTCAGTCTTGAGATTATCTGCCATTGTCCTCTGACTTTGTCTTACAGGGAAGAGTTATTTTAGAACCACAACCAACCACCTTTCTGGAACTTTACACAACAAAGTGAAGACATCACGTTAGCGTTAGGGCATTGGACAAACAGGTAAACGTGCATTAATGATGCAATTAACCTAGGCAGTTAAACCTTTCTATCATTTTTTCATTTTTCCCCTCTTTTTTTTTGTAGATTGCCTACGTATCATGACCCCGCATGAATCAGACCGAGCGTAGTTCTTGCAAATTAATGCAAGAAATAAAGAAATGTTTATTTGATTTTTTTTTTTTGATTTCTTTTTTTTTTCTTTGAAGGAAAATTATAGAAGCCGACTCCAACTACAAACTTGTGTAGGAGATTTCTACAAGAAAAAGAATATTTTTTGGTGTCAATTATGACTATTTCTACAAAATTGGCCACATAATGGCTTATTTGACAAAATGACTATTTTTGCAAAATTTATTTAAGGAAGATAAACTTGAAATTTTTTTTTTATCTTGTGGCTCATGGGGCATCGTTCGGCATCACCATAAACCAACACAAGACTATTTTTCATAAATTGGCCATGTAATGGCTTATTTAGACAAAGTGGCTCTTTTTGCAAAATTTTATTTAAGAAGATGCCAAAAAAAATTTTTTTATCCTGGGGCCTATGGGGCATCGTTCAGCACGACACAGGCCAACACAAGACTGAGGAAGTTAAAATGCAAAAATGTGGCTATTTCAACAAAACTCCGGCCATGTAATGGCTTATTTGATAAAGTGGTTATTTTTGTAAAGTTGAGTGATGACTCAAAACTTGATTTTTTGCGGATACATCCTTTCGCATTTCCGCGAGGGAATATTTTCAGGCTGTGTCCAAAATTATTTACAAATGACTCAAAGTGGCTATTTTTGCAAAAACGGCCTTCCGACGTCCTTTTGAGGGACATTCGGCTTATTTTAAGCAAGAATAGCATTACCCGACTTATTTATAACAAAAAATAAAAATTTTGACATTTTTTGGTTATTTTTGCAAAAAGGGTGTGAACCCGGACTTGATTTTGCGGCTATGGCCTTGCAATATTTCCACAAGGAATATTTCAAGGTCGTGCCCGCAAATTATTAAAAATGATTCAAAGTGGCTATTTTTGCAAAAAAACAGCCTTCCGGTGTCCTTTCGGAACATTCGGCTATTTTCAAAAACAGCGTCACTTCGATTTTTTGACAAAATTTCGGAACATTCGGCTATTTTCAAAAACAGCGTCACTTCGATTAATTGACAAAATTAAACACACATTTTTTTTGATTTTTTAAAGGGGCGGTTGGACCCGATAAGGGTTGCCTACGTATCTCACCTAACGGTGAGAATCAAACCTGCGTAGTTCGGTCAAACAAACTACATCTTTAAAGGAAACAAACTATTTATTATTTTTTCACACATTTTTTTTTTTAAGTTTAAAACAAATTTTTTTCTCTTTTTTTTTTTAGTAAAAAAAACAAACTATTTTGAAATCACATATTTTTTATTTTACAACAAACGTTTTTTTTTCTTTTTTAAGTAAGTAAAAAAACAAACTATTTTGAGACTATTTTTTTTTCATTTTCCTCAATATATAAAAAAAACGGTTAGCCTGCAAGTCTGAAGCAAATATATACATAAAACAAACAGGATGCAGCAGGATGGTCTTTTCATTTCAGGTCACCTGTCCTAGACGGACCCAACCCCTGTGTCGAGTCCCCTAAGTCAAATGCAACATGATGCAAATAAACGTTCCTACTAGGGATCCGGCATGAAGCTTTGTTATTCTAGGTTTAAAAACCCGGGTTTATTGTTCTAGACCTGGCTTACCCGAACGGACAACTCGAGCCGAGGAGGAGGCAGCAACCCGGGAATACCAGAAGCTTCACCGGTTTTGCAACTTATCCAAACCTCGTTCTAAGGTGGGAATTAGACACTATACAGAAAAGAAGTCACACGAAGTGCACCCTTCTTCATGATTTAGAAGACTCGGAGAGGAGATTGGTTTCGGCACAATTTATATGTACAGTTCAAAAAAAAATATCAAAGCGATAAAAATATCATTTTGCACATTAATACAAACATATAATAAAATCGGATAATAAATAAGCCAAATACAACAATTATTCCAAGCTCGAATTCTTAAACCCTGAACCAGTGGTTCTGGGTTTATTTCCCCAGCAGAGTCGCCAGAGCTGTCACACCTCTTTTTTCCGCACCCGCGAGGATGCGAAGAGTTTTTCCAATTAAAGGACAATCGAGATGGGATTTATTTCAATTATTTCAGAGTCGCCACTTGGGAAATTTATGGTGTCCCAAGTCACCGGTTAAATCCCGAATCGAGGAAAAGAATGACTCTATTTAACAGTCCGCGAACCATAAATCCGGATAAGGAATTCTATTAACCCGGGAGAAGGTATTAGGCATTCCCGAATTCCGTGGTTCTAGCACGGTCGCTCAACTGTCGTGTTTGGCTTATCTATCTGCTTTTTACAATTATGTACTTAGTGCAAGTTAATATCCCTTTACCGCTTTTATTATTGGTTGTGATTTACGAAAGAGAAAGTTGCTTAAAAATATGCTTTCGAATCACGTCACATGAAATGCACCCGGATCCTCGACATATTCTTATTCAACATTTCGGGGTTTGGATTTGGGTCGCATGAAATGCACACCCGTATTTTAAGAAGGTAGGACTGAAACATGCGCCCGGAGTGATTACTTATTTACACTGTCGCGGAGGACATGATATTTGCTGAGAAACGACACATCTCGAAATCTAAGTATTTTATATGTACATTTATAAAGGCCTTGCGATTAGTGTAACTACTGGGCGAGGCACACCTTTAATTCCAATCTAAAGCGAACTACATCCCACTGTGTTTTTTACTTAGGAGTTGATTCCAAATTATTTAAAACTTGCTACGAACCACACCACATGAAATGCGCTTGTGGTTCCTGACACGCTTTATTTGCTCTTGCCCGAAATTGGGGTCGGGTCACATGAAATGCACCCCCGACTCCTTTAATCTAATTACGTCATTCAGTTGAGTAATAACTCCCTAGTTAATCTTGCTTTTAACATAAGATCTAACGTTTAACAGGTTTGGAGATTACACACATGAGTAGGGAAGATTGAACAGAGATACAACAGACTAATTCAGGTTTACGCGCATATCTAATGATAGTGTATCTTTGGTCTAGCTACATTTCCATAACAAAACTAGCAATACCAACTTAATTAAAGAATAACAGAACGTAATCAAATACAAGGACTTTGGACGACTACATGATTCAATGGACTTTATGCATAAGCTTCAAACTTCATTCTTTTCGAACCAAGGAATTACAATAACAGAGATGTGTACCTGGAATGCGGAAGAACAAGGAAGAGTGAGCAATGGCAATGCAGCAACAGCAACAGGAACAGTAACAGCAACAGTAAACCAGTAACAACCAGTAAACCAACAGCAACTCAATATACCAAACAACAACAACAACCAATGGCAGCAATCAAATAGACCAATAACAACAACAACCAGTAACAACCAATGGACCAGCAATCAAATAGACCAGCAGCCAGTAACAAACAGTGGACCAGCAATCCAATGGCAGTTACAGCCAAGTAACACAGCAACAAACAACCACAGAAGAACAATACTGGACCAGCAACAATACGCACAGCAACAAACTGGACCAGCCTCAACAACACTGAACCAGCACAATATTGGACCAAGCAGCAACAACAAACAAGCAGGCAGCAATACTATGGACATTCAGCCACTGAACACAGCTAAGACAGTGGCCCAGCACCACCAACAACACAAGAACAACAACAAACCCACGACCAAACACCCCAATAGCAAAGCCAACCACAGCAGTAGCCAAAGAATGGCAAACAGGATTCCAGCAACTAGCAAACGAAACAGTAACAAGAAAACCAATCAAACAGTACTTTTCTATCTTTCTCTTTTATGGTTTTCAAGAATGTATCTTTGCTGCCTATTTCTCTCCAGCTATTCCAGTGTTTTCTTCTCCTTCTATTCTCCAGTGTTCTCTGTTTAAAGTCTTTGTATGTCTATTTTTCTCTCCAGGTCCTCTCTCTAGCTATGACTGTCCTTTTCTTTACTGTTTTTGCTCCCTTCTTATAGCTGACCAGCAGCTCCTAAGGTTACCCCCTTACACTGACTCCCCCAACCCATCATATTCCCTGCAAACCCATCATCCAATGTCCAGGTATGGACCCAAAGTATTAAACTAGTTGATCACATGAGGCTTAGTGGGATACCCTGCTGTATGGCAGGTTCCACTAGCCTCTCTTATGGGCAGGGCATTTAAAAATCAATACTAATTAACCTATTATCTATAACCAATTAACCCCCTTAATCTGAATCAAACAGTAACAAGTCCCTACACTAATGAATTGCATACAGGCAGATTCAGGGATCAATACTACGAACTAATTCCTTGACGACTTTAGTCGAACTGAACATATGATACATTTTAACTAACGGAAACAGAAGGAATTTACCAAATAAAAGGCCTTAAAGGAGGAGAACAGATCAACTGATATGAGAAATTAAAAACATGACAGATGAGAACTGAAACACGAATAAAACAAACACACATGTTCACACAATCGAATTAAATCGACCAAAGAAGAAATGAATACCTCGTAAGAAATCTGCCGACCCCAGCTTTGAACTAAGATTTGGAACTATTGAAGCCAAACGGGCTTTAATCGAGATGTTCTCGATTGAGAACACCTAGACTAAAGTCCCTTGGACTTCAATTACGACTAATTTGACTCGAATTTGGCTTTTGAAAACTAGGGTTCTTGGGCTCGGATTTGGGGCTTTTGCATTTCTGGTTAGATTCGAACCAAACCAATGTCAATGGGAGTGTGGGGGAGGTGTGAGGAGACTGTGGTATGAATTTGGTGAAGTTTGGCGTAGTTTGGGTTTTGACTCGAATCTTTGAATGAAGATTCGAGCCGTTTGGTGGTGATTCGAGGTTAACGAAGGCTGGGTTCGTAATGGGGGAGGTGAGGGGAAGATTTTGGTATTAGTTTGGTGGCCGTTGGCCTACCGGAACCGCCGTGAGGCGATTTCCGGCAGGCGGCGCAATGGCGGCGGACGGCGGAGAGAAGCCTGGTCTCTGAGGACCTTTGGGAGATGAAGGGAGAGGGGGGGTCTGGCTTGGGGGGGGGCGGGGTATGAGAATGAGCCTTATATACGAGATATGAGATTGAATCCTGATCGTTGGATCATTTACGATCAACGATCAGGATCCCCTCACTTAAACCAAACGGTGTCGTTTGGTTAAGTCATAGTCTGAGTGTATTTGGGGATTTATGGATTAATCTGGGCCGTTGGATTATAAAATCCAACGGTCCAGATCAAGCGTTACACAGGCTGAAGCTTGGACGGGTATTTGGGCTGGGTATTGAGTTAGTGTGGGCCTGGTTCTTAACGAATTGGAGACGGCCCAGTTCTGATTTCTTCTTTGTTTTGCAACTAGACTCCATGATGTATCATGTGTATATGTATATGTATATATATATATATATATATATATATATATATATATATATATATATATATATATATATATATATATATATATATATATATATATACATTGATTTATAACATAATTAAATTTTTAATACCACTATCCTTCATAATTACAGACCACCTAAAAATGTAAATCACGTAATTTCGATATCGAACACCAAAATGCAAAACCTAATATATTTTTTGTATTTTATTAATTTAAACAAATAAACATGCACACATAAAAAATATAAATTTAAGATAAAAATAAACAAAAAATCACAAAAATCATGCCCAACACGAAACTATTTTTATTTTGAATTTTCTGGGAGTACTTCTCAGGTAAGGCAAAAATCACGTGCTCACAACTGCCCCTCTTTGCGCGTAAACACGCAGAGTTTTCGTGCAAAGATAAGTGTGGTCCCATGAGTAAAGTGATGCAAAGTGTGACTTCAGCAAAGTTATGCAATCATGTATGGGTACAACGTGTGAAGAATGATATGGTGGTCGTATGATGGAAACATGCTAGGCAGGAAATTCCGGATGTTGGAATTTGGTCTAATGGCTTATTTACTCGAATAAAGGAGTATATCTATAGAGTTATCGAGCTAATATGCTCAAATGAGTTGTGGAAGCGCAGGAAGTTGCATGAGATGTTAAACCAGTGATTTCAGACTACTTCAGTGTAGTTCTCGGCACGTTCGAGGACGAACGTATGTTTAAGTGGGGGAAATTGTAACGACCCAACCGGTCGTTTTGAGCTACGGCGCGTCACTCAGCAATTTGAGGCCATGAGCAGCTTCATCTCAGGTATATTGACTTGTGTGTATGGTCCGAATTAAAATTCAAGAAGTTTGGAGTCAAATCTAAATGGAAATTCTCCTTTTGAAAGCTTAAAGTTGAAGAAATGAACTAGGATTGGAATTTTGAGTAAATGACCTTGGAATTGGGATCTAAAAGTTCCAGCATGCTCGTATGATGATTTTGAACTTGGGCGTATGTCCGGATTTGGTTTTTGATAACCCGTGAGCATTTCGGCGTATATGGTGGAAGTTAGTATTTTAGAAGAATTTCATAAATTTGGGTTGGAAGGCGGTTTACAGTTATAGATGTCCATTTGGGATTTCGGAGACTGGGAATAGATCCGTACGGTGATTTTGGAGTTGGGAACGCGATCGGAAGTGAATTCGGATGTCCGGAGGTCATTTTGAAGTGATTTGGCTAAATATAGGAATTTGAAGGTATATGAGAAAATTCGACCGGAAGTGAAAATTTTGATATCGGGGTCGGAATGCGATTCTGAAAGTTGGTGCAAGTCCGTAATGTCGAATTTGACTTGTGTGCAAACTTTGAGTCAATTCGGATCGATTTTGGTAGGAAATGGGACAATTAATCTCTTTAAGGAAAGCTTAAGTTGGAAACGTCAACCCAACGTTGACTTATGAGTTAGAGGGCTCGGAACTGAATTCCGATGATTCGGTTAGTTTCGGGGGATGATTTAAGACTTAGGAGCGCAATCGGATGTAATTTTGGAGGTCCGGTGAAGAAGTTAGCCTATTTTGGCGAAGTTGGAATTTTGGCGGAATCCGATCGATAGGTGATATTTTGATCCGGGAGTCGGAATGGAATTCCGACAGTTGCAGTAGCTTCCTTAGGTGATTTTGGATATGTTTGCAAATTTTCAGGTCATTCGGACATCGTTTGGTCGGGTTTTTGATCGAATGTGAATTTTGAAAGTTTAAGTTTAAGTTTGAATCGAATTCTAGGATTTTGGTGATTTTTGATGTTTAAGGCAGCATTTTTATGATCCGAGCAAGTTTGAATGAAGTATTAGGTTGAGTTTGAGTTTTTGGTTGTGGGTCTCGGGGGTCTCGGATGTGTTTCGGATGCCCAACGGGTCATTTTTGGAAGATTTTTGCCGTTTTGAGCATAAATGTAATGATCCAAAGGTCTAATTTTAGTTCTAGAGATCCAAATTTGATTTCGAGACTTCGAGAATTTAAATCATGAATTATAGGACTGATCTGAAAATTTTGGTTTAATTTCATCGAGTTGCGATTGAGTTTTTGACGCGAAATGTGAGTTAATTGTTTAACGAGCGAAATTGATGTTAGACTGAGCAAATGAGATCCAAATTCATTTTTGTTTGAACCAATGGATCCGTATCGAAATTACGGAGCCATAGGAAAAAGAATCGTCGAATTTCGAGTTCGTATGATGGAGTTAGGACCATTTTGGTGCAAAATGGCTGTGCTGCAATTTTTTTGAAAAAGCTGCTGCATTTTATGAATAGTAAACATTTATGAATAGTGAACAGTAACCGCGCGGGTGAACAGTGAATAGTGTCCCACGCGCATGAACAGTGTCCGCGCGTGAACAATACCGACGAAAATTCTGGGCAGTATATCCGCGATTTTGGGTCATTTTCCTCCATTTTTTTGAGCAACTTGAGAGCTTTTGGACAGAAATTGACGGGGAATCGCTGGGATATCATCGGGGGTAAGTTTCTTGGCCTTAATTCGTTAGTTTATCGTGAAATCCGTGATTATTTCACTGTTAATGGAGGATTAATGGAGGGTTTTAGCCCTAGGCCTAAATTATAGAAAATCATTGATTTGAATGGGCAAACGGAGTCCGATTTTGATAAATTTTATATGCACGGACTCGTGTTGAGATAAGGAACCCGAATATATAACTTTCGTAATTTTTCGAGAAGTGTACCGAAAGTCGGGTTTTGGCAACTTGTGGGTTTTGGTGTATTTTGAATTTTTTCGATTGGGTAATGCCCAATTGGCCTATTTTGATGTAATTCTATTGATTTTTATCAGATACTACACCTGTGGAGGTTGATATTCGTAGCAAGAGAGTTGTCTCTTAGTGATTTTGTACCGGAGTCGAGGTAAGTGGCTTGTCTAACCTCGTGTGGGGGAACTTTCACCCCTAGGATATTATGTGATAATTTAAATGCCTTGTACGCGAGGTGACGAGCGTGTACATGCGCTGGTTGTTGTAACACACACTTTACTTGAATCGTCAAATTCGTGATATTCCTGTCCTTAGTTGATTAATTTATGATATTTACCTGGCATTCGTTAGGGAAGCATGATTAGATAGGATTTATCTGTCTAATTGCCAAATTGTCTTACTTGAACTTCTTGATAATTGTTGGCACTAGTTTTCGGTGAAGTTGTAGTTAATCATATTATGTTTTCTCTTTGTGTTTTCTTTATTTGTTGTGTTGGTGGACTGCGGGTTCAATTCCCGGAGATCCAAGGGCTGCGGGTTCGATTCCCGGAGACCCGGAGTTTATTGATATATTATTGAGATATGGACTGCGGGTTCGATTCCCGGAGATCCTGAGTTATTGGTAGGGACTGCGGGTTCGATTCCCGGAGATCCTGAGTTATTGGTAGGGACTGCGGGTTCGATTCCCGGAGATCCTGAGTTATTGGTAGGGACTGCGGGTTCGATTCCCGGAGATCCTGAGTTATTGGTAGGGACTGCGGGTTCGATTCCCGGAGATCCTGAGTTATTGGTAGGGACTGCGGGTTCGATTCCCGGAGATCCTGAGCTATTGATATATTATTGAGACATGGGCTGCGGGTTCGATTCCCGGAGACCCAGGGGTACTGTTGATGGGACTGTGGGTTCAATTCCCACAGGTCCTGGACTTGTTAATTGAGTTGTTACTTGTTGTTGGTTTAATTGTAGACGGTTGCAGTAATCACTTTATTGTTGTTATTTAAAGATTATTGTCATTTAAACTGCTCATTATTATTATTGTCATTTTATTATTGATTTCTCTCAGTAGGGCCCTGACCTTCCTCGTCACTACTCCATCGAGGTTAGGCTTGGCACTTACTGAGTACCGCCGTGGTGTACTCATGCTACTCTTCTGCACACTTTTGTTATGCAGATCCAGGTACATCGGGATAGGCCCGTACTAGGTGATTCAGCAGTACATTTGGAGACCTCGAGGTATGATCTGCTACGTCCGCGGATCCGGAGGCCCTCCTTCTATTCTGATAGTATTAGTAGATGTTTTCCTTCATTTCGTTGTTAGATACTCTTTACACATAGAGCCACGGTTGTATACTCTCTTTTAGTCTGTGTTGCCCGTGGGATTCCGGGTCTTGGTGGTGTTTTATACAGTGTGTTTGACGGGTGTATGTGCCAAGCGGCACATATTACATTTCCTTTTTATATTATTTTTCCTCTATTTATTATTTAATGTTCATAAACTTGTATATTTCGCAACGTGTTAGGCTTACCTAGTCGTGGGGACTGGGTGCCGTCATGACGTGTTCACGATTGGTGAACTAGGGTCGTGACAAGTTGGTATCAGAGCTCTAGGTTCGTATGAGTCACGGGACACAGACCGGTTTTTAGGAGCATTCGAAGTAGTTAAGTGAGCAGGAATTAGTTGTTGATAAAACACAACTCCCTCAACTAGAGCATCCATAGCACATACATCATGTTGATCATTTTGATGTTGATCACCATCTTCATTATTGTCTTGGGTTCCATCATGTGCAATAGGTGCAGAAACTAGATTAATATCAACTAAACTCTCATTACACCGGGAATCTATCTTCCCACCTTTCTCAATATCTTCAATAGTCCGATCTTCAAAGAATATTGTACTGGGACTTCTAATAAGTTTATTGTCAACTGGATCATAAAAATGGTACCCAAACTTATCTTAACTTATGATGACCCAAAAGGGTATCACTTGATTTACAAGTCAATTCTGTGTTTTAAGGTCTTAAAAAACTCCTTTTATCTCACCTCGATTTTGCGTGCACGGTGTGGCATATATCCAGAACACTTTATGTAAAAATTTGATAACATAGGCAACAATGTTAAGTGTTTCCGCCCAAAATGTATTTGAAAGTTTAGCCTCTGAAAGCAAGCATCTAACTCTCTCAACTAGAGTTCTATTCATCCTCTCCACCAAACCATTAAATTGAGGCATCTTGGGCGGAGTTTTCTGATGACGAGTTCTGTATTCCTTGCAATAGTCAAAGGACCACAATATTCACCACCATAATCAGTGCGAATACATTTTAATTTCTTCCCCGTCTGTCTCTCAGCTAAGGCCCGAAATTCCTTAAACACGCCAAGTGCTTGATCTTTAGATTTCAAAGGATTCACCCAGAGCTTACAAAGACCTCACAAATCAGAATGTACTAGCTCCAATAAATCGGCCTTTCTTGAGGGATGATGGCTATGAAAGGAAACCCTTTTTCTGTTTGCCAGCTAAATAATGGATACACCTTTTCAGCTTTGCTTGTTTCAATCTAGAAAGCAAACTTTTCTTAGTTAGAACATAATTTCCCTCTCGCTCATATGACTCAATCTTTTGTGCCACAATTATGATAAAGTGTCACTTTTCACTATATTTATGGAGTCATTAAGAATATGTATCACATAAAATTGATCAGGCTTGACTCCTCGAGCCACTACTAACGAGCCCTTGGTGAGCTTCCATTGGCCATTATAAAGGGCATTATGGTAACATTTGTCTAATATTCTTGCAGACATCAAATTGAAAGAAAAGTCTAGAGCATGCTTCATATCTTGAAGAACTAATTGTGAACCATTATTAGTTTTCAAACAAACTGTGCCAACACCAAAAACCATAACTTTACTGGCATTACCCATCTTTAACGTTCCAGAATCAAGAGGAGTATAGGATGAGGAAAAAAAAAATTCTTGGTGTGACATATAAGGTAGATCTAGAATCTACTATCCAGCTCGTCTCATGGGATACCAAATTGATGACATTTTCATCATAAGTAAAAAGAAGGTCATCTTGAACAATAACAGCAATATTGTTATCGTTATTTTCAACTTTCTTTCCTTCTCTAATGTCTTGCAACCACTTGTGGCAAAAACTTTTGGTGTGTCCTTTCTTGCCACAATGGTTGCATGTAATATTATAGTATTTGGACCTTGACTTACTTCTATTTTTACCTTTATTCCTTAAGCCTCTTGTTCTATCTCTCCCCCTGTCTTCTGTAACCAAGATATCTGCTTGTGAGGACGAACCCTGAGATTTTCTCCTTACTTCCCCATTCAACACACCACTGTTGATATACTACATGGTCACCTTACCTCAAGGAGCTGAATTTGTCAAAGAAAAGCGAAGAGTTTCCCAAGAGTCTAGCAGAGTATTAAGAAGCCAAAGTCCTTGTATCTTATCATCAAAATTAACCCCCATTCCAGATAGCTGATCAAGGACGCCCTGAAAATCATTTATGTGATCAAGGATAGGGTTGCCTTCCTTGTATTTAAAGGTCATCAATTGCTTTAGCAGAAATAATTTGTTGTTCCTGATTTTTGAAGCATAAAGAGTCTCTAGATTTACCTACAATGATCTCGTGTGTGTCTAATTCACAATATGGTTGTGAACATTATCTTCAAACCATTGTCATATATATCCACATACTTGATGTTGCTCTAAATCCCAATATTCATCAAATATACTCTCGGATTTATGATCTGCAAAAGGTAGATGCATCTTCTTCACGAACAATAAGTATTTCATCTTGCTTCTCCAAACATTATAATTTCTCCCATTTAAGCATACCATTTTGCTCACATGTGCCTCCATTTCGTAGCAACCCGGATAAATAACCAAGGCTCTGATATCACTATTATGTTGAGGAAGAGGCAAACCCGAAAATAAAGAAGATAAAAAATACCAAATTTTAACGTGGAAAACCGTTCAAATCGAAGGTAAAAATGATCACAAAGATCCAAAAAGCTCCACTATAACAATAAGAGGGTTAAAAAATTTCTCCAAATTAGCTACACAATAATTTCCAATACGGAGAAACACTAGCAACAAGAGCAACAACAAATAAATTGAAGAAAGAGGAGAATCCACAAAAACAAAGCTATTGTTTGAGGCTCTAAATCAGATGCTAAGGAACTCTAAATCTGATCTCCACCATCGAAACCAAAGACCAAGATGTTACGAATACTCAATCAATGTTTCAGCCCAATCAAACAATTAAAAAATCAAAAATCGTAATTTGAAGTTGGCTAGTCGAAATAAAAAAGGAAAATGTTCACATAAGAACAATTGTGATCCCTACTTTTTAATTTTATAGCTCATATCTCAATTAACAACTAACTAGCCCAAAAATAATAGGCTAAGATTCAACATCCAACTTCAATATGTTCTCAAAATTACTATTTAATTTTTAAAAAAGATTCCTCAAGCTTTTAAATTAATTTTTGAATCAGTAACTATGACTTAAATATTAGTTCAACTAATCAAATTCATTTGGATGGTGAAAATTAGATTTTTAACAAACTTAAATATATGGTTTTAATTCCGAATTTGATTTTGTGAGATATTTTGATTGGGTGTTATTTAGAGTTGTTAGAAATAGTATAATGAGCTTGTATATAAAATTAGAAATCATTTAATGGAAATTTGGACTGGTTTTGAACAAGAATTGCAACTGAAATAGTGGAAGAAGTTTGTCTACAGGCGCTTGTATAAAAATGTATAATAGTGTATAAGATGTATTTATACACTCATATATACTATTATACAAGATTATATATAATTATACAAAAAACCGACTTCGTCTTCTTCATTGTATTTTTCTAAAATTTAACTCAAAACTTGCTCAAATCTCACTTTAAATTTAAATTTTGAATTCCTTTTAATATTTTAATCAATTGGAATAACACTCAATCCAAACAACTAACAAACTCAAAAATACCCACTTTCGAAAGCAAAGCTTTGAATGGTCTTCAATGGTGGACTTCCACTCTTCAATTTTTTTACATTGCAATCACGTGACACTAGAGTAGAAGAAGAAAATACACGGTCCCTTAAATCATATGTGGAAGATATGAGAAGAAGGGGGGAGGGGGGTGAAGCAATAGATGTGAGTACATAGCTTTTAAAAGCAATGGTTGTAAGAACACAGATTTTGAATTTTCAAGACCTAGTTTTTCAAAATATGTACAATATGGGCTAGGTCGGGTAAACCTTAAAAACATGGATCATTTTTTGTTATGATGTGAAGTCATGTGTATTTTCTTGTAATTCTTTCTATAAAAATTTACTTTTCTTCTCTCTTCTCTCTTGATGAAAGCTCTCTCAAAAATCACTCTTATGTGCTTAAGTCTTTCAAAGACTTGTATCAATAAGCTTAGAATAATTCTCTTGGTACTTTCTCTTAAAGCCGAAACACACTCAAAACAGGAGTAAACACTTCACTGATTCATCTATGTTGTACTTTTTTGCAGAAATCTTTGTATCTTTCTTTTCTCCAAATGTAGCTTGTTGATAATTAGAATGAGGGTGATGGCTGGCATGCGATGTTGGTGCACCAGAATTACGGGATATTGACAAAGAATTAGTTCTTTCAATTGATTCTGAAATTTCTTCAATCCAAACATTGTATGTACCGCCATTGTCCATGATTTTTTGAGCAATGTGTTTTCTATGCTTTTAACGTAGCAATGTGTTTTCTATGCGTTTTGACCAATAATATACTAGAGTTCAGTGCACCTGTGTATGAACTCTAGCATATTATGCTGGACCGGTACACTTTGTTGGATCCTGTATAATATACTGGAAACTAGAGCACTGGTGCTCCATACTCTAGTATATTATGCTTGACCGGTATACTTGCTTGAACTCCACTATATTATGCTGGAGTTGGCTAAATTTCGATTACTTTTGAAGCGGGCCTTTGTTAAGATGTCAGCCAATTGAGCAGATGTAGAAATGCGATGCAGGTCGATTAGCCCCTCTTATATCTTGTCCCGAACAAAGTGACAATCCACTTCGATATGCTTTGTTCTCTCATGAAATACAGGATTTATTGCAATGTGAATAGCTGCTTGACTATCGCAAACCACAGTTATGAGATTGGTAGACATGACTGTCAGTTCTTCTAGCAATCTTTTTATCCATACCAATTCATCAACCACTTTCCTGATTGATCTATACTCGGCTTCTGTAGAGGACAGTGAGACTGTACTTTGTTTCTTTGACTTCCAGCTAACGGGACTATCCCCAAGTAACACAATATATCCACTCACACTGATCTTCTTGAATCAAGGCAGGCAGCCCAAACTGAATCACTATATGCTCTCAAATTATAGTCAAGGCTATTGGACAAGAAAATGCCTAGTGTGGGATCATCCTTTAGATATCTAAGCAAATGCAATGCAGCCTTGAGATGTGGTTCTCGTGGAGATTGCATGAATTGGCTCAGGTGTTGCACACTATAGGTGATATCCAACCTTGTATTTGTGAGGAAATTTAGCTTTTCCACAAACTTCCTATAGAACATGGGGTCTATAAATAGTGGTCCTTAAATTAGCCTTCAAGTTGATTGTGGAATCAAGAGGAGATGACATAATGGTGTAGCCCGAGCAGTCATACTCCTTCATTAAAAATGTGGCAAAATTTCTCTTGGACTTGATCACCCCATCAGCCCTATAAAATATCTTTAAACCCATGAAGTAGTGCAATTTACCCAAATCCTTAATTCTGAATTTATCATGTAGGAAATTCTTCAATGATGTGATCTCACTTAAGTCCGTTCCTCTGAGAATCAAGTCATCCACATATACAACCACAAATATGTTAGACCTTCATGTTTTTTGTGAAATAGGGAATAGTCTAATAAAGAGTGCGTACCCCCTGGAACAAAGTGCTTCAGTCAGCTTCTCATACCATTGTCTACTTGCTTGCTTTAACCCATACAAGGATTTATTCAATTTGCACACTAAATGTGGTTTTCTACAGCAAGACCTGAATGTACTTCCATGCATACATTGTTTTAGAGGTGGAGGATGTGCCGACCCAAAGGATCATCACCTGTTTTCCTCATCTATCCCGCGCTTCAGAGGCCTTGAAAACCTTATTTTATATTGCCTCAATTAACGTGTGCAGTCCAGGCACGTAGTCGGAAAATTTTTGTGTTAGAATATGTGAATTCTATGAAATATTTGATAATAGTTGCTTTTGGTCAATGTTTTTGATAAACGGACCCGGACCCGAGATCGGACTGTCCCGAAAGGTCCGTAGAAAAATATGGGACTCGGGCATGTGCCCGGAGTCGAATTTCGAGGCCTAGAGCCCGAGATATGAATTTTTCTATTAAATTATTTTTTTGAAACTATTAAGGTAAATAAAAATGAAAATTGATTAAAAGACTATGGTATCGGGCTTGTATTTTGGTTCCGACGCCCGGTACAAGTTTTATATATTGTTTAAGCACTTCCTGCAAAGTTTGACGGAAATTGAACGTCGTTTGACGTGTTTTGAACTATGAGTTCCAAGTTTGAAAGTTTATGAAGTTTAAAAGAAGAAATTATGAATTTGAGGCTTGATTCTATGAAAACGATGTTATATTGGCGATTTGATCGTGCGAGCAAGTTCGTGGTATGTTTTTGAGGTTGTGTGCATGTTTGGTTTAGAGCCCCGAGGGCTCGGTTGAAAATTGGATAGGTCGTGAGAGCATTTTTTGAAATAACCACAACTGGTATTTTTCCCCAGCTGATATCTTCACAAATGAGAAGAATCAATCGCAAATACGAAGCTGGGCAGCCTGGGCAGGGATCGAAAATGCGATCACAAGGCTCGCAAATCCGAACAGTCCTAGTATTAGCCTATGTGCGCAAATGCGAACAACCCAATCGCAAATGCGAACAACCCCAGAATTAGCCTAAGTTCGCAAATGCGAACAACCCAATCACAAATGCGAAGCCTAGGATATTTGAATGCTGGTCGCAAATGAAACAAAGACCTCGCAATTGCGAAGTCTGAAGCCTGGACTGTCATGTTCGCAATTGCGAACAAAAGTTCGCAATTCCTATATCTGCACCTGTGCAATTTTATACTTAAACGATTTTAGACCCTCTTTTCACCATTCTTTCAAAACCCAAAACCCCATAGACGATTTTTCAAGAGCAATATCTCACTTGTAAGTCGATTTTCACTCAACTCTTTCAATTCCTAACATCATTAAACATGTTTTCCATGAGAAATCAAAGGTTTTTATGGTTGAAATTGATGTTTTTGGGTAGAACCTAGGTTTTTCATAAATTGGGGAGTTGGACCTCGATTTGAGGTCCGATTTCAAAACAAATCATATATTTGAACTCGTGAGGGAATGGGTAACCGGATTTTGGTCCGAACCCCGAGTTTCGACCACGTGGGCCCGGGGGCGTTTTTAGAATTTTTGGGTAAAACTTTGGGAAAATCATTTTTATGCATCCAACCCAATTCATATAGTGTTTATTAAAGTAATTGAACCAATTGTGATTAGATTCGAGCGAGTTGGAGGTTGAGTTACGAGGTAAAGCGACAGTTAAAGGTTAAGTGGACTTTAAAGCTTTGAGGTAAGTGTTTGATCTATCCTAGCTTGTGGGAATAATATTAGAGTATTATAACTTGCTAATTGCTAAATGATCGAGTGTGGTGTATAGGCGTGGTGACGAGGATCTATACACTGGAGTCTAGCATGACCGTGGGTCTTTGTTTGTACATGTTTGTGAGATAATTTGGAACTCTTCTAAGCTAATATACAAATTGCTATAAATGTGAAGAGTTTGAAAATGAGCTATGAAATACAAACGTGCTGGAGCATTGGCTCGAATGATAATTATTGCTGCTTAAAAGATGAAAGTATTGAACAGAATTATGATTAATCCCTCGTCGGCACGGTTATATTATTGAGCCCTTAGTGGGTTGTGAAAGTTGTATTATTCTTCCCTTGCCGGGTTGTGAAAGTTGTATGAATATTCCATTTGTCGGGACCGTGTTGTTGTTGTTGTTGATACCTTGTCGGGACTTAGTATCATTTGGGTTATTCCCTTGGGACTTAGTTTCATTTGGGTTATTCCCTTGCCGGGATTGGTTGTTTATTTTGTTGAAAAAAATGGGGATCGTGGGGCACGCCGTCCATATATATATATGCATATCATAAATTGGGATCGTGTGGCACGCCGACCACTTACATATTATAAACTGGGATCGTGTGGCATGCCGACCACTTACATATTATAAACTGGGATCATGTGGCACGCCGATCACTTAAAAATTATAAATTGGGATCGTGTGGCACGCCGACCACTTACATATTATAAATTGGGATCGTGTGGCACGCCGACCACTTACATATTATAAATTGGGATCGTGTGGCACGCCGACCACTTACATATTACAGCTTGGTGTTTTGTGTTTGTATGTGAAAATTCTTGGTTTTATTGTTCAGTTATACTTCTTTTCCCATAGCATGTTCCCTCCCTTGCTATTTGTGTTGCTCAGTATTTCTATTATTTGTGGTACATATGTATATAGAACTACACAGATTTATGTGAGTGTCTGGTCCTAGGCTTGTCATTACTTCACCGAGATAGGCCAGGCGCTTACCAGCACATGGGGTCAGATTATGCTGATACTATACATCTGTGCATTTTTGCACAGGTCCAAGTTTTGAGCAGCAACAACAACAGTAGTTCACTAGCAGGATTGGCATACTTTCGAGACTGAGGTAGCTTGCAGGCGTTCGTAGGCCTGACGTCTCTTCTTATAGTTTTCATTATTGCTGTAGTCTCATTATTTCAAGACAAACGGTTATTATTTGTTCCTTTAAGACCATTATGTGTAGTTATTCTTAGTAGTTTGTGAGTTTGTGACTCCACATCTTGGGTAGTGGATTTATGTTGAGTATCTCACACTTATATTCGGTTTTTATGAAAAAGACTTCCGCAGTTAAAGTTATTGTTAATATTCTTGTTATTAAATTGAGGGCATGATGTTTGTATTAGTGGAAAAATGGTGAGTAAATTGGATTTCCTAGCTACCACGAGTAGGCGCCATCACGATCCTGATGGTGGAAAATCTGGGCCGTGACAAGTTGATATCAGATCACTAGGTTACATAGGTCTCACAACTCATGAACAAACTTAGTAGAGTCTGAGGGGTAGGTACGGAGACGCCTGTACTTGTTCCTTGGAGTCTATTGAGTTAGGAAAAATCTCTCTTTTGTTCTTTCTTATTGTGCGAATTCGTTCTTCAAATGTTAAGTTGAATTTCTACTCTTGTCTTCCCACGAATGGCTAAGTCATGTACCGCTTCTTCAGCCAAACAATGGCACAGGCTGGTGATAGATCAACTACGCCTTTAGAAGTTTTGCGGAGGTCGGATAGGTTTTACCAAACTCTTCGCTACCACATTCAGCGATGAATCTTTTGAGAACCCACGGGGTTGTGCTTGACCGCTCCGACAAGGTATTACAGAATATGGGAATAGTCGAAAGCGAGGGGGTTGATTCTACTATGCTTCGGATGACAGATAGAAGTAGTTGGAAGATAATGTATTTACTACACCAGTTGTGGTTCCAACAGAAGATGCAGATTATCAGGAGATCACTTGACGAATCATGTGGGGTTTCAACGGACCTTAATGTTGGGTTGATTTATTTGAATTATGAAGGACAAATGTGGTGGATTATCGAAAGACCCGACTTACAGCCAAAAGGGGGAATTCCACTGTTAGTGAATGGACCGGATGACCATGCGTTATGTCAGTTTGGCTTGGAATGTATTTATATATGGTATGGAAATGTCCCCCAAACAAACTATACATATTTTGAGTTTTGTTACTCTGCAAGGGGTAAGAATCACCCTAGAGAATAACGAAGAGTATATGAGTAAATAGGGTAGCTCGGCAGTGTTAAGCCAACATAGCAAGAGAGGGCAAACCGTCCAATGCAACACTACTTACTCAACTCTATTTTAAGGAAATGATCTAAAGGAGTTTACCTCCTAGATTCTCTGCATGGTATATGCGATTTAAACGGTTGTACCAGGTCACCATGACAGTGTCTGAATATGTCGTCATGTGCAATAAGTTAACTGAGCCTTAAAGGAATTGTTGTGAATATGGAATTTTGGAGAAATGTAATTTTAGGAAAGCACTCAGGCTACGTGCTCCATTGTAGTCAATACTTATCTTACATGACCAGCCAGAGGTAGAGGTCAGGATGTTAGAGGTGGAGGTGAGAATCCTAGAGGTGGAGACCCAATCGTTGATATAATTTCTACGGTATAACTGAGGTCACTACACCAGATGGTGTCATCACATGTATAATTTTTATTGTTATAAAAAAGATATTTTTCCTTAAGTTGATTTGGTTTTTTTTTTGAAAAATTTAGGCGAGTCCTTTTAACATGCCGCACTCATGAGTGAGTTTCGCAACCATCAAATCTACTTATGAGAATACTCACGTTGTGCAATTATATGGAGATAACTATCCCTATTATTATGTGTTGGTCACTAAGAATATTTATGAGGCTAAAAGTGACTTTATATTACTTACTAAAATGGAAGTTGATGTAATTCCTGGAATAATTAATTTCAATTGTTAATCATATACCATATCGGCAAGTGGGTTCATTTTATGTCGTGAGTTTCTTTGACGCACAATTATTGAAAAAACAGAAAGAAAGGAATGAAAAATTTTCGGCTGGCACAATGTGTAAGTACTTGTGATTCAGAGTTGAGGATGAGGTCCTCAAATTTTTGCATAATGTGAAATATTTTTATACCGAGCTTCAAGCTACGGTGGATATCATATGAGGACAAGGTCCCTGGTGGTAAAATTTTATGTGTTTAAAATTCTCCGTTTATGAAGTTAAAAAAAATTGTATTATATTTTAAATGGGAGTCGTGCCTGTTAGGATATTTGACAATTCTTGTATAGTTTCTATTCATATTTTGCCATTTTGTCTTGTAACCGTTGAGTTTTAGCCTTTGAGATGAGCACCCAGGTGAGGGTAAATATGACTCATTAATTCGGTAAAGTTATCATAAGGTCTCCATACCTCACTATGAGTAAAGTGGGAGTTTTGGAAAAAGGTATTTGATAATACACAGTTAATTGGCAATGTTGTAAATTAGGGACAACTCTTATGGCCAGAGTCATGGTTATGTGCATACGTATGAGGTGTTCATGCCTTATTTAGACTTGTTTGTGATAGTCTCCATTGATAACATATTGATATGCTCTCGCAGTCAGGAAGAGCATGCACAACATCTCAGAGTGGCTCTCCAGACTCTGAAAAATAGTCAGCTATATGCAAATGTTTCCAAAGTATGAGTTCTGGCTAAGTACAGTTGCATTCCTAGGTCATGTTGTGACGGCAGAAGGTACACAGGTTGATCCAAGGAAGATGGAAGCAGTCAAGGACTGGCCTAGACTAACATCTGCCAGAAAGATCCGGAGTTTCTTAGGGTTAGCAGAGTATTATTGGCGGTTTGTGGAGGGGTTTTCATATATTACAACCCCGATGACCAGATTGACCCAGAAGGGTGTCCTGTTCGAATGGTCAGATGAATATGAGGCAAGCTTTCAAAAGCTCAAGACAGCCTTGACCACATCACCAGTGTAAATTTTGCTCACGGGTTTAGGGCCTTACACAGTCCATTGTGATGCTTCCCGTACTGGGCTTGGAGCGGTGTTGATGTAGGATGGCAAGGTTATTGCATATGCGTCGAGACAGTTGAAAATCCATGAGAAGAATTATCCAGTTCATGACCTAGAGTTGGCAACGGTTGTTCATGCCTTGAAAATTTGGAGGCATTATTTATATGGTGTGGCATGTGAGGTATACACGGATCACAAGAGTCTTCAGTACTTATTCATGCAGAAGGAGTCAAATGTGCGGCAGAGGAGATGGCTAGATTTGTTGAAAGATTATGACGTTACTATCTTATATCACCCAGGTAAGGCTAATGTAGTGGCCGATGCGTTGAGTAGAAAGTCTGCCAGCATGGGTAGTCTCGTTTATATTCCAGTCAGCCAGAGACCGCTTGCTTGAGATGTTCAGGCCTTGGCCAATCAATTCATGAGATTAAATATTTCTGAGCCTAGTAGGGTGTTGGCCTACACGGTCGCTCGTTCTTCTCTATTGGAGCGTATCCGTGAGAGACAATTCGATGATCCCTATTTGTGTGACCTGAGGGACACTGTGCAGCGGTAAGGTGCTACAAAGGTAACCTTTAGGTGATGATGGAGTATTGCGATTACAAGGGCGAGTTTGTGTGCCCAATGTTGATGGGATTCAAGAGTGGATCTTAGCAGAGGCCCACATTTTGCGGTATTCTATTCACCCGGGTGCCGCAAAGATATATCAGGAATTATGGCATCACTATTGGTGGCATAGGATGAAGAAGGACATTGTTGCATATGTCGCTCGGTGTCTAAACTGTTAGCAGGTTAAATATGAGCACTAGAGGCCTGAGGGTATGTTCCAAAGAATTGAAATTCCCGAGTGGAAATGGGAGCGGATTATAATGGACTTCATTACTGGACTTCCGTTGACTCGGAGGAAATTCGATGCTATTTGGGTCATTGTTGATTGATAGGCTAACCAAGTCAGCATATTTTATTCCTGTATCAGTCTCCTACTCATCTGAGAGATTAGATGAGATCTATATCTGAGAGATTGTTCGCCTTTATGGGGTGCCGACATCTATCATTTCTAACCGAGGTATGCAGTTTACCTCACGCTTTTGGAGAGCAGTTCAGCAGGAGTTAGGCACCCGGGTTTAGTTGAGTACATCATTCCATCGTGAGACAGACAGTCGGTCCGAGAGGACTATTCAGATATTAGAAGATATGCTCAGATCCTGTGTTATTTATTTTGGAGGCTCTTGGGACCAGTTTCTGCCGTTAGCAGAGTTCGCCTACAACAACAGCTACCAGTCCAGCATTCAAATGGTTCCATATGAGGCATTGTATGGTAGGCGATATCGGTCTCCGGTTGGATGGTTCGAGCCGGGAGAGGCTCGGTTATTGGGTACAGACTTAGTTCAGGAGGCCTTAGATAAGGCCAAGATTATTCAGGAGAGGCTGCATTCAGCTCAGTCTAGGCAGAAGAGTTAGGCAGACCGTAAGGTCCGAGATATAGATTTTATGGTTGGTGAGCGGGTATTGCTCCGAGTGTCGCCTATGAAGGGCGTGATGAGGTTCGGAAAGAAGGGCAAGCTTAGCCCTAGGTACATTGGTCCATTTGAGATTCTGGATCGAGTGGGAGAGGTGGCTTATAGACTTGCATTGCCACCTAGCTTATCGGTCGTGCATCCAGTTTTCCATGTGTGTATGCTTCGGAGGTATCACGACGATCCTACGCATGTGTTAGATTTCAGTACCGTCGAGTTGGACAAGGATCTATCTTACGAGGAGGAGCCGGTAGCTATTCTAGGCCTACAGGTTTGATAGTTGAGGTCCAAGAGCGTTCCTTCCATGCATGTTCAGTGAAGAGGTCAGCCTCCTGAGGCATCGACTTGGGAGTCTGAGTCTGATATGCGGAGTCGTTTTCCACATTTGTTCCCCGACTCAGGTACTTCTTTCTCTTGTCCGTTCGAGGACGAATAGTTGTTTTAGAGTTGGAGGATGTGATGACCCAAAGGGTCATCACCTATTTTCCTCATCTATTCCGTGCTTTTGAGGCCTTAAAAATCTTATTTTATATTGCCTCGATTTGCATGCGCAGTCCGGGCGCATAGCTAGAAATATTTTCGGTTGAAGTATGTGAATTCTGTGAAAATTTTGAAGAATTTTGATGTTAATATTGATATAGTTGACTTCGGTCAACATTTTTGGTAAACGGACCCGGACCCGGTGATGTGACAGTCCCGGGAGGTCCGTAAAAAATGTGGGACTCAGGTATGTGCCCGTAGTCGAATTCCGAGGTCTAGAGCCCGAGGAAGAGAATTTTTCTGTGAATTAGTTTTCTGAAATTGTTAAGGAAAATAGAAATAAAAATTTATTAAAAGACCATGGTATTGGACTCGTATTTTGGTTCCGACGCCCGGTACAAGTCTTATATATTGTTTAAGCACTTCCTGCAAAGTTTGACAGAAATTGAACGTCGTTTGACGTGTTTTGAACTATGAGTTCCAAGTTTGAAAGTTTATGAAGTTTAAAAGAAGAAATCATGAATTTGAGGCTTGATTCTATGAAAACGATATTATATTGGCGATTTATTGGCAATTTGATCGCGCTAGCAAATTCGGGGTATGTTTGGTTTAGAGCCCCAAGGGCTCGGATGAAAATTGGATAGGTCGTGAGAGAAATTTTTGAAATAACCACAGCTGGTATTTTTCCCCAGCTGATATCTTCGCAAATGCGAAGAATCAATCGCAAATGCGAAGCTGGCACAAAATTTAGCCTGAGTTCGCAAATGCGAACTCCCCAATGCAAATGCGAACAACACTAGAATTTGCCTAAGTTCGCAAATGCGAACAACCCAATCGCAAATGCGAAGCCTAGGCTATTTGAACGCTGGTCGCAAATGCAACAAAGACCTCTCAATTGCGAATTCTAAGGGCTGGACTATCATGTTCGAAATTGCGAACAAAAGTTCGCAATTTCCATATCCGCACCTATGCAATTTTATACTTAAACGATTTTAGACCCTCTTTTCACCATTCTTTCAAAACCCAAAACCCCATAGGCGATTTTTCAAGAGCAATATCACTCCAAATCACTTGTAAGTCGATTTTCACTCAACTCTTTCAATTCCTAACATCATTAAACATGTTTTCCATGAGAAATCAAAGGTTTTTATGGTTGAAATTGATGTTTTTGTGTAGAACCTAGGTTTTTCACAAATTGGGGGGTTGGACCTCGATTTGATGTCCGATTTCGAAACAAATCATATAATTGAACTCGTGAGGGAATGGGCAAATCAGATTTTGGTCCGAACCCCAAGTTTCGACCACATGGGCCCGGGGCATTTTGGGAAATTTTGAGTAAAACTTTGGGAAAACCATTTTTATGCATTCAAACCAATTCATATAGTGTTTATTAAAGTAATTGAACCAATTGTGATTAGATTCGAGCGAGTTGGAGGTTGAGTTACGAGGTAAGGCGATAGTTGAAGGTAATTGAACCAATTGTGATCGAGTGCGGTGTATAGGTGCTAATGTGGCACTTTCCTAATAATAACTTGCTAATTGCTAAATGATCGAGTGCGGTGTATAGGTGTGGTGACGAGCATCTATACACGGGAGTCTAGCATGACCGTGAGTCGTTTGTTGATACATGTTGTGTGCTAATGTGGCACTTTCCTAAGTTATATCATTATTCCCTTGCCGGGACTTTGTTGTGTTATTGTCATACAAACGTTTTGGAGCATTGCCTCGATTGATAATTATTGTTGATTAAAAGATGAAAGTATTGAACATAATTATGATTAATCCCTTGTCGGGATGGTTATATTTTTGAGCCCTTGCCGGGGTATGAAAGTTGTATTATTGTTCCCTTGCCGGGACCATATTGTTGTTGTTGTTATTGATCCCTTGCAGGGACTTAGTATCGTTTAGGTTACTCCCTTGCCGGGATTGGTTGTGTATTGTGTTGAAATAAATAGGGATCGTGTGGCACGCCGTCCACCTATATATATACATATTATAAATTGGGATCGTGTGGCACGCCGACCACTTACATATTATAAACTGTGATCGTGTGGCACGCCGACCACTTACATATTATAAACTGGGATCGTGTGGCACACCGACCACTTACATATTATGAACTGGGATCATGTGGCACGCCGACCACTTTCATATTATAAATTGGGATCGTGTGGAACGCGACCACTTACATGTTATAAATTGGGATCGTGTGGCACGCCGACCACTTACATATTATAGCTTGGTGTTTTGTGTTTGTATGTGAAAATTCTTTGTTTTATTGTGCAGTTATACTTCTTTGCGGATAATTTCTATACTTGACTGTGGTATATATGTATATGAAAGTGCACAGGTATATGTGAGTGTCTGGTCCTAGCCCTATGTGAGTGCCTGGTCCTAGGCTTGTTACTACTTCGCCGGGATAGGCCAGGCACTTATCAGCACATGGGGTCGGATTGTGCTGATACTATATTTTTGTGCGTTTTTGCACAGGTCCAGGTTTTTAGCAGCAGTAGTTTCATTATCACGATTGTCATACTCTCGAGACTGAGGTAGCTTATAGACGTCCGCAGGCCCGACGTCTCTTCCTATAGATTTCATTATTGCTGTAGTCTCATTGTTTCGAGACAGACCGTTATTATTTTTCTTTCAGACCATTATGCGTAGTTATTCGTAGTAGTTCGTGAGCTTGTGACTCCACATCTTGGGTAGAGGATTTATGTTGAATTTGAGGCAGATGAGGTGGTTGGAGTTTTTATGAAAAAGACTTCCGCAGTTAAAGTTATTGTTAATATTCTTGTTATTAAATTGAGGACAGGATGTTTGTGTAAATGCAAAGATGGTGAGTAAACTGGCTTGCCTAGCTACCACGAGTATGTGCCATCACGATTCCGATGGTGGGGAATCCGGGTCGTGACACTTTACTAGTTTGATTAATTTTTGTGTATATGCTTTAAACCCTAGGTGTTCTAACTATGGTCATCTTTACCACTGGTGAGAATGTTTCTGTGTAGTCAATCCTTGCCTCTTGTGTGTAACCCTTCATGACCAGCCTTGCTTTGAACCTATCCACACTTCCATATTCCTTGTGTTTGATCTTTTATACCCACTTGTAGCCTATAGTCTTCCTTCCTGCAGGTAATTCAACTAGGTCCCAAGTATGGTTAACTTGTAGTGCTTTAAATTCCTGTGTCATTGCCATTTTTCAAGTAGGATTCATAGCTGCTTCCTTATAAGAGGATGGCTCACAATCATATGAAATATTTCTAATTAATTGCTGACTATCAAGTTGCAAAATGTGGGAAGTGAAAGCGGTTGAGTTTTAGAAAGGAGAGAGTTGGGTGTATGTGTGTGTTCGCGTTGTGGTTGGATTTTCGGTGTTGGAAAGGAACAGACATAGTCATTTAAGTAAGAAGGTAGATTATGTACCCTTGAGGATTTCCTAGGTTCAGGAAATATGATAGGAGAATTAGAGGGGGATTAGGCGTAACATTGGTGGCAGTGTCCAGATTGATTGTTGTTTGTGGTTCATGTGTGTGCACAGTGGATAAGTCTTGTGAAGAGAAATCTGCAATATTATCAGTAGATGTCAGAGCACCAGTGGCAGAATGGTGGAGGTGGCCTTTATCCTTCAGCTCACACTTATTCAAGGTATCGGTTTGATCACAATCTTCCACAAAATGGACCTTATTTGGAACACAACTTGGACTAGAAGTTACTATTTTTAAAACAGAAGGAAAAGTAGAATGATTAGGAGAAACGGAAAATGGAATAATGTGTTCAAGGAATTGTACATGCCTAGAAATGTTTATCATCTTACTAGACAAATCAAGTACTTTGTAGGCTTTTGATCCAAAGGGGTATCGTACAAATATATGTGGGCTAGCTCTTGATTCAAATTTGTCTTTGTGAGGTTTAAGAATGGTAGGATATAGCATAGGCACCCAAAGCTCCTTAAGTGGGAGTATACAGGTTTTCTTTTATAAAGAATAAATAATGGTAGGAGTGTTTTTATTCAAATATGTGGACGAAGTATATTTTTATATCAATTTCAATACTTCAAGGGCAGTTTTTAGGATATGATAAAGAATTTTTCCTTCAACGGCACAACTATTTTCCTTTAACGGATATTTACTTTATGATAACAAGAGTGTTTTAGGAAATAAATTCTTAAGAAGATCTAAAGTTCATTGTCTGATCTTATGGACTTGATGTTAATACCAAACTGGGTTTCTAACAAAGACATGAAGTTCTTGAGAACATTAATGGCATTACTCTTACCGGACAAGAGATGTGTCCATGTAGATCTACTATAGTCATCCACTATGGTGATAAAGTACTTATGTTTATCATGTATAGGAACATGATATGGACCATATAGGTCAACATGTAAAAGCTCAAATATTCTATTAGGAATATTGGTTTTCTGAGGAAAGGGTAGTCTTTCCTGTCTAGCCATTGGACAAATGGTGCAAGTAAAGGGTTGTTTAGGGGAGAAACTAACAGGTATGGAGGCAATCCTTTTCATTTTCATAAAAGGCACATGTCCTAATCTATTATGCCATAAGTAATCAACATAATTTGCATGATCCGAAACAGATAAGGAACTACAAATATTTGAATAAGCTCTTTTATTATGTGAATGATAGATATTTACAGTGGTAAAAGAAGGTGACTCAGATGCTTGCACAGAATTAGAAAAACTACTCAGACTCTCACTAGTACAGACTGTTTTATTATTTGGGTGGCAGCTATTTACAATTGAGGATGTAATAATGATCCAGCCTGCACAATTCCAGTATCATGAGATGAGTTAGAAATACCAATTCTGAAAGAAGAAGTTGGATTTGGTGATTGGCACTCTGAGCAGAGGAAGTATAGACCATTCCTTGCTATACCAATCTCCAGAGGCCTCTTCACGGAAGGGGCCTGCAATATACAAGTATAGGCAGAAAAATTAACAATGGACTTGAGTTTTAAGGTCAAGGAATGAATAAAGACAAAATTGAATTTGAAGCTAGGAACAAACAGCACATTGTATAAGGTCAGCCTTGGACTAAGAACTACATCACCTATTTCTGTCACCTTAACCATATAACCATTTGGAAGGGTAACTAAGAAGGGATATGGTAAGACTCTAGTGTTGGTGAATAAGTTCTTGTTATAAGACATGTGATTTGATACACCAGAGTCCAAAATTCAAAAGTTAGCAGGTAAATGTGAACACTTATATGAAATATCACCATTTGTGATTTGCTGTCTTGGATCCTTGATGACTGCATGTCTAGTTACTGGTTTCTATCAAATTCATTCTCAGCTACACTTCCAATGTGAAGTTTCTCCAATAGGCTCAGCATCTGATTGTACTGTTCCTTGGACAAGTTTGGTGCATTTTGAGTTTGATGTTGATTTTGTCCATTACTCTCAGCTAGATCATGTTCTCCAGTAGGAAATTATTGAGGTCCTCCGTGTACATTTGCTGATGATGTTGCATTTCTTCCTCTTGTGAATTTGAAATATTGTGGAAAGCCATGTAATTTGTAGCACTTATACTTGGTATGGCCTGGTCTTTTACAGTAGTCACAGAACAGACGCAGACCTTTGTACCCTGATCAGTTGGAATTACTTCCTGTGTTTGTCATCTGATTATAATTTATTCTAAAAGTATTGTTTGGTTGACCATGAACATTCATTGAAAGTAGTTCTAAATTTAACTGACAGTGTGGCCTAACTTCACATTGTTTTTCCTTCTTAATGAAAATTGAGAATGCTTGGGCTATTGTGGACTGTAGATTCATCATTAAGATGCTACCTTTTACGATTGTGTATACCTCATTTAAGCCCATTAGAAATTAAATTAGCCTCCTATCTTGTTCTGTCTTATGCGCATTTGCCATTGCTCCACATATGCATTGACAATTGCACGGGGTGTTAGCATTCATTATGTGTAATTCCTCCCAAATCTTCTCCATCTTTGTGTAATAACCAGTGATGTCTAGTGAGCCTTGGGTTAAGTCATTGATTTCCTTTTGAAGCTGATACGTTTTTGCTCCGTTAGTTTGGTCATATCTGTCTTCCAATTCCTGCCAAAGTTCTTGCGCATCATTTACATATTGCAAGCTAGCTATTTGTTATATCTTTCGAAAGTGAATTCAAAATCCATGAGGTGACCATATCGTCGCACCTTTCCCATTGTCCATAATTTGTAGAATCAGAATTAGGTTTCCTATATTTGCCATTAGTGAATCCAATTTTGTTCATCACAGATAATGCTCGTAGAACTCCTCTTCTCCAGGATCTATGTCATATTTCATCAAAAGGCATTGGTACCAAACTTGATCCAGCATTTTTTGATGGATGCGTATATAGAGGATTGGTGGAATCTATAACTTCTCTCACCAAATCTAGTGTCTCAACGACTGGATCAGTGATATTATCTTCTCCTACCATGATTTGAACAATATTTTGGTTCAGATTTATCTCTACATGAAAAGTAGTTAAATTTCGATTACTTTTAAAATTGGACTATTTTTGAACGACCACTTGTAAATCTGGCTATTTTTTTCTTTTGAAGATTATACAAGACTAAATTGTGGTTCCATTTCCAGATATAAACTCGGTCATTTGCTCGATTAACGACGATTTAGGTGTACAATGAATTGTTGGCCTTTATGAAAGTGAAATGTGTCATTTATGAAGGAACTCTGTCCATCATTAAATAGGAAGAGCAAGATTATTATGCTTATATATAATTGTTGCTCGGCTTGGCTTTGGATTAATATATTTTTGGATCAAATTTACTTTCTTTTTCCGTTATTTTTCTGATATTTTAATTTGAAATTCGCAGTATTTTCCTAACTGTCATTTTCAAATAGAATTCGCGACCAAACAAAACAAAAAATGATTTCTCCGAACAGACACTGCCTTATTTTAAATTCGCACCTTTTCAACTCAAATCAAGCTATAAATTCAGAGACTTGCCTTCATGTTTCCACTCGCTAAAGCCAGCATGTGATTTGTTATGTCATTTGAGTTTGTTGAAGTTTTACAATTTGCATTGCTGCTATTACAAACAAAACAAAAAATCTTTATATCTTGGGAGGAATTAATTGAAATACCTTAGATAACAGTGAGCGATTAAACTTCTCAAGGGCACACAAAAAAACTTATGTGCTCGAAATAAATTACCTTTCTATTTGACAGATTATTCTGTTCATATTGTTTTGCTGTTTACGTTTCTGATTTTCTTTCAAATACAGTTAAATAACAAGAATATCTTTAAACTATATTTATCCTCAAAAGATCGATTAAATTTAAAAGTACCAATTCAGCATAATTACATGTGGGTGATTACATGATTTAGTTGCGAATAGTCCTTCGGGGATTCGTAAAGAGGCCAAAATAATATTTTGAAGGCTAAATGTGCTTAGTCAGATAGATATATATATATATATATATATATATATTCTTTCTCATTTAACATCAAGGTAACGTGTTGGAGTATTCCATTGAAACAATTGCAGGCAGGGGCGTAAGGGTGTTTACTCGAATATCCTTCGTCAAAATATTTGACTTGTATATATAAGGTAAAATTTATTTTTTATCTCATATATTAAGTTTTGAACACCCTTAACACTATCCAAAAGTGTAGTTAGTGGTCAAGGATGTTCAAAATTTACATAAGGTCAAGAGTTTAATTCTCAATAGCTACAAATTTTTTTTTTAATATATATTCTTTCAGTTATTTACATACATTCGAGCAGCCACTAAGGTTATAATTCTGTCTTCTTCCTAATTAACAGAGAAATCTGTCGCCAGTTCGAGAAATTAATGACTAATTAAGTGGTCAATTTGAACTGTATATATCTACAAAATCTCATTTAGATGTCTCACTAGCATTATGAATTTAGGTATTGATGAACAAAGACTGTCTTTTTTCTTTCTTTTGAAGATTACTAGACTAATGTATCATAAGAGCTAAATGAATCATGATCTTAAGGTCGCACCAGAGAGTGAGATACGTTCGTGCACCAACTAACGTCATAATTCTTAATGTCTTTTTCGTAGATTGATAGAGAAATTTGATTCAAAATTGAAGAGGTAATAATTACGTGATCAACTTGAATTGCATCTATAGCACATGTGAGATGTCCCACTAACATCATCACTTAAAAGGCCGGTTCTATAACACGTGTTAATAGTTCGATTCGGTCGGTTATTTTATAAATTCATATTCACACCAAATTTTCGTAAATTATATTTTCGTAAATTTTCGGCATTGATACAGTTCAGTTAAAAAACTATAATATTGAGTACGGTTATTTAAAATAAACCTCAGTTCAATTCGATCATCTTGTAAAGATCCATTAACACCTCTGTTCTTTAGGTAATTAGGATCGTTCCACTATTTGTGCACGCTATAGCTGGGCTACATGTATACTTCAATCATTATTGTCTACTTCTTAAGTACGTATTAAACAAGTATGAAAAGTCCTTAATAAATGAAAACTGTCTGATAAGTGTTAGTTACATTATAAAAACTTTCGAACACTCAAAAATGTATGAAAAACGTTAGTTACACTACCACAAAAAAGTTTCGTACGCTCTATTTCTCTAAGTAATTGACAGGATATTTGCATATGGTGTTTACTGACCTTGAGAAAGCATACGATAAAGTTCCGAAGGAGGTCTGTTGGAGGTGTTTGGAGGTTAGCAGTGTTCCGGTAACGTACATTAGTGTGATTAAGGATATGAATGATAATGCTAAGACACGGGTGAAGATGTTTCAAACTAAGTAGAACCAAGACGGAATACTTGGAGTGGAAGTTCAGTGACGGAACCCATGGTGCAGACGTAGAGGTTAAGCTTGATGCTCAAGTTATCCCCAAGAGAGCGAGTTTTAAGTATCTCGGGTCTATTATCCAGGGTAACGGGAAGATTGACGAAAATGTCGCATCGTCTTGGAGTGGGATGGATGAAGTGGAGGCTCTCTTCCATTGTTCTGTGTGATAGGAATGTGCCGCTTAGACTTAAGGGTAAGTTTTATAGAGTGGTGGTTCGATTGGCTATGCTGTATGGGGCTGAGTGTTGGCCAATCAAGAACTCTCACGTGCAGAAGATGAGAGTAGCATAGATGAGGATGTTGAGATAGATGTGTGGGTGTACCAGGAGAAATAGGATTAGGAATGAAGATATCCACGATAGAGTGGGAGTAGCCTCCGTGGAGGACAAGATGCGGGAGTCGAGACTGAGATGGTTCGGACATGTTAAGAGAATAAGCATTGATACTCTTTTTAGGAGGTGTGAGAAGTTGGCCATGGAGAGTTTGAGAAGAGTTAGAGGTAGGCCTAAGAAGTATTGGCGAGAGGTGATTAGGCAGGATATGGCGCTGCTTCAGCTCACTAAGGACATGACCCTTGATAGGAGAGTGTGGAGGTCGAGGATTAAGGTAGAAGGTTAGTTGGTAGTTTAAAGTTGTTCACCGATAGTCTTAGTAGTATTGCATGTCCCTTCATATTCTTAGATTTTTATTATGTTATGTGATTTTGTTCGCCTCGGGTATTGTATTCCCTATTGCTATTATTTGGTGCCTTTTTTTCTCTTTTATCTTGCATCTTTCTTCCTCGTATACCTCTACATCCGCAGGCCTAGGAGTTACCTTCCCTATTTTATTTTCTATTGTGTTTCTATCTACCTGAATTAGGTAGGGGTAAAGTCTGCGTACAGACTACTCTTCTCAGACCCCACTCATTGGAATCAAATAGAGTTTGTTGTTGTTGTTGTAATCTTAAGCCGGAAATTAAGCAAATGACAGTAAGGATTAAGGAACATTAGAATTATCTCCTTTACATTTGCTGGTGTTATTAAATTTGATACCTTTAGCACAATATTGAACAAAGAACATTTCGGAGAATAATTAACCGCGAAGAAAGAAAGATTAAAAAAACAATGTGATAAATTCAGAGAAAGCCAAAAACTTATGTATGTAGTCTGAATTACTCTGATTTTACCACAATGTGGTAAGAAACAATCCATGTACAAAAGAGGAACCTTTGACTAAGCTACAGATGTATGTAGTATCATGTTTAAACCATCAATTTAGCAAAAATAGAGATGAACACTTATGGTAAATATTTGGACTAATTAGTAATTAACTTAAACATGGTGTTTCAGATGTGAAAGAATGATCCTACAACATGGCTTCCGAATTAATACTTTCAACTTATCAGGAGCTTTAATATCCAAAACATACATTGACACATGTATTCCATTCAATTCATGTAAAAACTGTTGAAATATTGGATCAGATGTAAGTGGTTGTACAGATAAGTATTAGTACACTTCTAGAAGATTGTTTAGAGTATAGTCAGTTAGTGAGCTGTTAGTGAACTCTTGAGTTGTAATTGATAGGCAATTAGCAAAGTATTTAGCTTGTTAATCAGATTGTATAAATAGAAGAATGTACAGAACACTCAAGACGGTTGATTGAATACTGAATTGATTCTCTCTCTCTCTCGGACGAATTAATATGGAGTTTGGGCCATTTGTATGGTTATCATTAGCTCCTTGGCCCAATTCTTGCAGAATTTTAATAGCCTATGTTTTGACATACTTTCAAAAAATGGCCATTCGGCCTAAACATATTACATATACTAGCCGAACAGAATGAGTATGACAACACAAGTGCTTGTAGCTCAGTGGGTAGAGCGCCTATTTCCTAAGCAAATGGTCGTAGGTTCGACCCCTACCTAGCGCAATGGAGAATTTTTTGTTTTGCAATGTATAAATATTGTATCTAAGTTCGATAGTGTATCATTGGTGTACATTGAGCCTATCTCTGCACTTGTGTATCTAAAGTGTATATATTTGTGTATCACAAATATAACTTGTATCGTGAATATATAATCTTTCTAAAAATATATAAAAATTGTGTATAATGTGTATTTTCTAATATTTTGGAGTGTATCATGTATTTTTGCATAGTGACAGTCGTTTTGTATATATTTTGTATAGTAACATCTATTTTGTATATTTTTTGTATAGTGACAATCTATTTTGTATATTTTTTGTATAGTTACATCTATTTTGTATATATTTTGTATAGTTACATCTATTTTATATATTTGTTGTATAGTGACAATCTATTTTGTATATTTTTTGTGTAGTAACAATCCATTTTGTATATTTTGTATAGTAACTATCTTTTTGATGTAAGAATATGGCATTACATCATAGGCCTTCATTTCTTGAATATTGGTTGAAATTTTTTCTGGGTGCCCGGTTTTTGTGTAGAGAGTCATCAAGTTGTTATAAGGCAGGGAGCTTAAACCTAAGTAAAGTTCTTTCATTTTCTCCATCAGCGCCTCAGCATTTTTAGTAATTAATTCCTTGCAGTAGCAATTCAGGAGAGCAGAATAGGTGAGAAGATTTTTCGATGCGTCTGGGAGATTCGAAAAATAAGTCTCTGTTGCTTCAATCGCTTTACTCTTGGCAACAAGATCCAGATGTATAGCTTGATCACTAATAGTCTTGTTTATGCCCCTTTTTTCATTGTTTCTGATAACTTGAGTGCTGTGGCGTAAAGCTTGCGTTGGCATAAGACTTTGAGGGATTTTCCAACTTCCCATTTGTAAGCACTTCTGTGGGATTTTAAAAATTGATTCAGATTTTTCCTGACGTGGTTCTCTTCGCCTCCTTCCTTGAACAGATTCTTTTACAGTGCATCTTCCAAGTAATTCTTGTAGTCAAATATCAGTCATCTTCCTCCATATTGTGTACTAATTCGACTTTGATTCTTGCCTATGATTTGTTAGCATTTGGATTAGCATTTAAGTCACTTAAAAATCTGCATCCGGGCTAAGCAAAAACTAAATGTCATGTGGACAAAATAAGTTGTCTTATGGAGCACCATATGAATAGCTATAAATTGAACCATGTACGATCCTTATTTGGATTGCAACGAGCTGCAGCTCCTTTTAATTAGAGTAAAACCACCGAACATGGCCAGCTTCAAAACCATGAACAAATGTATTGGAGTAATTTCTTGGTTACTCTTCTTTTGTTTGATGCTTCATTCTTGTTTTGCCTACAATGTAGTTAGCTTTGGGGCTAGGGGAGATGGCAGGACAGATTCAACCACTGCGTTTCTTCGCACTTGGTCTGCTGCCTGCAACTCTGCTAGTCCGGCTAACAGAGTTGTTAAAAGTTGTTATAATTTAATCCTCCATAATATTTTTAGGCTATGATTTGTTAGGGTTAATTTGTGGGCTACTGGATGAAATTTGATTTGCCCGATGGGCTCCATTTGTATGGTTATCATTAGGTCACTGGGCCATGACTCTTCACTATTACAAGGGTGTTCAATATATCTTAGATATATATATAAAGAGGAAAAAACATATTTAGACAATATTTAAAATTTTTTTACTGAATTCTAGCAGCAGATAGCAATTAACAAATACGGCAGCTAATTAAATACGTTTATAGCAAACTATAATGTTGGACTAATCCCATTCGAATAGGGATGAATAATTAATAATAATTCACATAACTTTTGAAGTCTTTCCCATAATTTTCTCTCCCCCATTTAATGACTTGTATTGTTATTTTGCTAATGCTAAAATGTCTCTACAGTTAAAATATTCTTCACCCTAAATCCTTTCCTTTGGCGCCTATTCAATCCAACTTTTGTCTTCAACTTATTCTTTACTTCATTCCTCCTTCAGGAAACTGACTTTACTTCTATGTTTTATACATATAGTATATTAAATTTAATAATTCTGGTGTTGTATAATTATTAAATACATCATGAATAATTATATTATATATGAATATGTTACTAGCATATACTCATAGTGTATCTTAATGGTATATACATACTATATTATATTATGCTTGTGGATTACAATCATATACAACATATTTTAATGGTGTACACTAATTATATAATTTTTGAGAAAAAAAAATATAATATAATATAATATTATTGGTATAATATTTATATTATTTAGCTATACGTAGTATATAATTATTTATACATTTGTTTTCTTAATGAATAAACATATACCATGTATATTTAGAATATATTAAATTTTAAAAGTCAATTTATTGTATCTTTGTTGAATTATTTTAAAATATTATTGTTATAGTGTTTATATTATTTATCTATACATAGTATATAATTCTTATACATTTATATTTTTAATGCATAAACATATACGATGTATATTTAGGATATATTAAATTTAATACGGCAACTTACCATATATTTGTTGAATTATTTTATATACTCAGTATATATACATCTCATATATAACCTCAAGGCTAAAACACTGTCACCACAACTCCATCATACACAACCTTCAATAACCGTACCAATCAATCTTCAAAAAACACCATTCAACACATCTTTTTCTAAGAGAAGAAACAAGAAGGAAATAAATGAAGAATAAAAGGCAAAAAACAAACAAGAAACATAATAATCAACTTCAATGGCCACTAACTCTTTAAATAGCTTTCCATGTGATCAAACATGTATTGATGAAGAATAAGATTTACTAATCCATATGAATTGCACAAGTGTTTTCATATGCTATGAGAAAAATCATACGGATGTTTGATTGGTAGTGACATAGCACGCAAGGGGTGAAGAGATTAATGGAGTTGTGGCTTAGGGTTGAAAGAAGAGAAATACGAAATTACGCCGAGGATAGATAAATAAATATGGTGATAAGAATAAAAATGAATCCCGCGATTTGTGCAGTTAATTTATTGCTTTGGAACATAATTATATATTAGGCTAAAATTGTAAAAGTATCTGCTATTTATGGAATAAGCTAGAATTGATTCTATTTTTTAAAATAATTTTATGAAAAGGATCAAGCGTGTAAAAAACTCTTTAAATCCTTTCTTCCTTCTATTTCATTATAATACACTTCACTTTTAGCTGTACAGAAGTAAATAAAAATTACTACTAGCTAATATGAAATTCCTAGAACATAATAGGTTGATTACATTGTATATTGTTAAAATCGGGCCTACTCGATTCTATTATTTGATCGAGGCCAGGGAATTGCCATAGACTGTTTAACCGTTGCCATATAGATACGGGAACGGTTTACAAACCGTTCCATCAGCTCGCGTGGCAATAGGTCTATGGGAACGGTTCTTGTAACGGTTTGCACTCTCCGTGGTCGTAGATGCATCTATTGCAACGGTTTTCCCTTTCTCTGTTGGAACGGATATATTTTCCAATTGGAACGGTTTAAAACCGTTACTATAGTGTATATAGAACGGTTCTTAACCGTTACCATATTATTTAATGCAATACTTTTGTAAGCTATTGTTACGGTTATTTATGGATATAACAATGGTTCCTTTTCCCCTATTGCAACGGTTTTATGACCTATCGCAACGGTTTGTGTCCTATTGCAACGGTTTTTGTAAGCTATTGCAACGGTTCAGTTGAAAAAAATAATATAGCCCCTATTATAAATAAATATTTATGTATATAAAATAAATTATAATAAAACTAAAATTTAAATAAATCATAAAGTGAAACTTTTAATAATATAAATTATCCATCAAGCAAATAGTATCCATAAAACAAATGTTCTACCCTAAATGCACAAGTTTAATACATTTCAAGAGAGTAATTAGTTTTAACAAGGTTGATAACAAAAGATTCCTATAGAACATTCATCTATAGCAATTCAAATTTCATCTCAAGTACGGTCTAGCTCTTCATTTTCATCGTCTTCTTAGATTTCTTGATTTAATCCACCTACAAAAGAGGATAAATAAAGTCATTACTCTTCAAGAGGATAAACTAAGCCATAGCTTGAAAGAAAAACAAGTAAATCACCCCATCATCATTGAAAATATCATTACCAAGAGTTCTATTGTGAATGTTTTTGGAAATTAACAAGATGGATTAACAATTGTACCTCCGTATCAAAATTAGGATCATTTAGCAAGTATCATCACACTCAACAGAATAAAACTTCCAAGAACAAAACTCACTACAACCCAAACATTTCTCTTCTTAGAACGTAATGGAAAACATTGTTATTAAGAAAAACCTTCTTCATTTACGTGTTCTCTTAAACTGTTAGTACGCATACCTGCGCTAGCTTAAAGATGTATTGCACATATATATAAACATGATTTGTTTTCCAGATCCCAATCTCATTTCTGTGAGAGTAAAATCATAATTATGCATGAGCTAGGAAGAAGTTTTATTTCCAAACCCGTTGGTCGAGGAAAGTTGCAATATCTGTTGGGTGGACATCTTTCACATTGAAAGAACAAAGAGCCGCTCGCGTAACAGTTTGTGAAGGTGCAGGGCCATAAATACGGACATCAGATACAGAAGAGAGGTTATCGTACAGGTAATTAGCCAGCTCCATCTGCAGAAGGATATGAAAATGGGAAGCGCCATTATATAACAAAAAGCACTCCCTTAATGAACGCATATTACACAATTTTATCTTTTATTTCCTTGATGCATCAGATGATTCAGATCAAACCATTAGTGTATACTAAAAACACCTCTGCGCGCCAAAAACTTGAGATGAACCCAAATAGGTGGAGATTGTGACGACCCAAAGGGTCATCACTTATTTAATTAATCATTTCGAGCTTCCGAGGCCTTGAAAACCTCATTCTATGTTGCCTCGATTTACGTGCACGATCCGAGCATGTAGCCGGAAAGATTTTTGTGATAGAAAATATGAATTCTATGAGAAATTTGGATAAAAATGATATTAATATTGATATGGTTGACTTCGGTCAACATTTTTGGTAAACGGATCCGGACCGGAGATTTGATGGTCCCGAGAGGTCCGTAGAAAAATATGGGACTTGGACATGCGTCCGGAGTCGAATTCTGAGGCCTAGAGCCCAAGTTATGAATTTTTATGTGAAATTGTTTTTGATGCAATTATTAAAGGAAATAAATTAATTGACCTTGGTATCGGGCTCGTATTTTGGTTCCGACGCCCGGTACAAGTCTTAAATATTATATATGTGATTTCTGTAAAGTTTGGTGACATTTGGATGTCGTTTGAGATGTTTTGGACCTTGAGTTCCAAGTTATGAAGTTTTGAAAATCAAAAGTATGAAAATCATGAGTTTGAGGCTCGATTTGATTAAAACGAAGTGATATTGGCGATATGATCGCACGAACAAGTCCATAATGTGTTTTTGAGGTTGTGTACATGTTTGGTTTGGAGCCGGGGGGCTCGGGTAAAGATTTGATAGGCCGTTGGATGAAACTCTGAATTTTTGAACTGCTGGTTTTTCACCCAGTTGTTGGCTTCGCAATTGCGAAGTTTTCTCGCAATTGCGAAGGGGGACAGGCTCGCAAATGCGAACATTCATCGCAAATGCGAAGCCCGCTTTGGCCCAGCCTTGTTCGCAAATGCGAACAATTGTTCGCATTTGCGAAGGTCCCCAGTGCCAGCCTATGTTCGCAAATGCGAACGTTCGCAAATGCGAACATTCCCCAACACTGCCTTGGTTCGCAAATGCGAACCATTGTTCGCAAATGCGAACACTGCCTATACAGCATGTGTTCGCAAATGCGAACATTATTTCGCAAATGCGAACTGTTCGCAAATGCGAACAAATGTTCGCAAATGCGAACTTCCCACCCATAGCTTATTTTTCAAACTCCAGAAATTGGTCGGGGTTCGCAATTGCGAACCCATGTTCGCAAATGCGAACACAGAGACCTGAAAAACACGAATTTCAGTCATTTCTTCACATTTTACAAAAACCAAAACACCCATTTGCGACTCTTCAAGGATTTCTTCTTCATCAAATCGATTGTAAGTCACTTTTTACTTAATTCTTTCAATTCCTAACATCATTAAACATGTTTTTCATTAGAAATCAAATGTTTTCATGGTAAAATTCTTGTTTTTGTTAGAAAATAGGGTTTTTCATAAATTGGGGAATTGGACCTCGAATTGAGGTCCGATTTTGAAACAAATTATATACATGAACTCGTGGGGGATAGGTAACCGGATTTTGGTCCTAACCCCGAATTCCGACCTTGTGGGCCCGGGGTTGAAATTCACTATTCATGGGCAGAATGTTGTAAAAGTTGTATTTGGTATTAAGAATTAGTTTGTGGAGTAGAATTGATGATATTAAATCAATTGTGTATAGATACGGTTGGATTGGAGCCAAATTGAAAGAAAAGACATTTCCACGGATTGGATTGTTCATAAGCATTCGAGGTAAGTGTTTGTTCTATCCTAGCTTGAGGGAATAGGATTATGTGTTATGTGTTATGTGATCGAGTGCGGTGTATGGGTCGTGGTGACGAGCATCCATACACTGGCGTCTAGTATGACCGTGAGTCGTTGAAAAATGATATTTTGAGATATATTGCAGATGAATTGTTATTGTTCTCCCTTGTTGGGACTTGTTGTGAAGATAATTATTGATTGCCATTGATGGGACGATTTATGAATTGTTGTTTCTTTCTCTGCCCTTAACTGTGATTGTTATTTGGGTGAGGAAGAGTGATAATGCACGAAGGGTGATGCAGTGCCATGTTTATTTATTTATGCACGAAGGTTAATGTCGTGCCATGTTTATTTATTGATTATGCACGAAGGATCATGCCGTGCCTGTTATTGAACCATGTACGAAGGATCATGCCGTACTATGGATGTGAGGATGAGAGTAAAAGCACGAAGGGTGATGCCGTGTACTTTATTTGTTTGTTTGGTGAGGATGAGAGTAAAAGCACGAAGGGTGATGCCGTGTACTTTATTTGTTTATTTGGTGAGGATGAGAGTAAAAGCACGAAGGGTGATGCCGTGCAATTGCTTGCTATTTCTTGAAGTGATATTATTCGTGTTTACATTATACTTTGTTTTCTTTGTGAAATTATTAACTGTGGTTAGTTGTTAAATTCTTTAAGATATTTCTTATTGTGTTATTACTTGATTATTTCTTGTTATTTTGTGGTACACATATATATATTGAATTGCACAGGTTTATGTGAGTGTCTGGTCCTAAGCTTGTCACTACTTCGCCGGGATAGGCCAGGCACTTACCAGCACATGGGGTCGGTTGTGCTGATGCTACACTTCTGTGCGTTTTTGCACAGGTCCAGGTTACGATCAGAAGCAGCAGCAGCAGTAAATAGATTGCGTGGGAGTTGATCACATTTGAGACCGAGGTAGGCCCGGCGTCTCTTTCTTTATTTATGTTAATAGCTGTAGTCTCATTGTTCCGAGACAAACAGAATTATGTTATATTTCCTTCAGACTTTTATGTGTAGTATTCCATAGTAGTTTGTGAGTTGGTGACTCCAAGTCTTGGGTAGAGGATTTCGGTATGATTTTTACCTTGTGATTTATTATTTCCATTTCGATAAAGTATTCCGCATTTATTTAATTAAAATTGTGTTAAAAACAGGATAGTACGAATACGGTGGCTTGCCTAGCTACCACGAGTAGGCGCCATCACGATCCCGATATTGGGGGAAAAATCCGGGTCGTGACAAGTTGGTATCAGAGCTCTAGGTTACATAGGTCTCGCCACTCACGAACAAGCTTAGTAGAGTTTGAGAGGTAGGTACGGAGACGTCTGTACTTGTCCTTCAGAGTCTATTGAGTTAGGAAAGAGTCTCTCATTTGTTCTTTCTTGTCGTGCGACTTGTTCCTCAAATGCTGATTGAATTTCTATTATGTCCTTTCGCGGATGGTAAGGACACGCGGCTCTTCGTCCGTCGACCGGCGGTCGGAGCCCCGAGGCGGCTCCGTGAGGGGCGGGGGGCCAAGGCGTATCGAGAGGCGCGTGGTAGGGGTAGAGCTCGGCCCCGGGCAGCTACTCCAGGGGTGGAGCCTCGTATTGAGATTGACGAGGAGGTTCGGTTCCAGCAGCTCCAGTGGGCCCAGCTGAGGTCCCAGGAGAGGCTTTTTTACCCCGGATCTTCGGGATGCTTTGGTCGGAATAGCGGGATTCATGGACGGCATTGCCGGAGCGGGTTTATTATCGGTTGCCCCGGCTACTTCTCCAGGCTGGAGGAGGGACCCGGACTCCTGTTGCTCATACTCCGGAGCCGGTGGCTCCTCGGCCTCGAGCACCGATAATTCGGCCGGGCGTGGCCGCTCGGTCGGTACCGCGGCTCATGCGGTGATGGAGCGGCCATGACTTACGATTCGTTATGGAGGCTTGATCGGTTCTCCAAGCTATTTACCACTACATTCGGTGGAGCCGCATCAGAGGATCCTCAGGACTTCTTATTCAGTTGCCATGAGATTCTGAAGACTATGGGGATCGTGGAGACAAACGGAGTTGACTTCTGTACCTTCAGGCTTGCAGGATCCGCCAAGACTTGGTGGAGAGATTATTGCCTGACTCGACCAGCAGGGTCCCCAGCTTTATCATGGGACCAGTTTGCGGAACTATTTATGGAGAAGTTTCTCCCTGCTACTCGGAGGGATGTACTTCGGAGGCAGTTTGAGCGCCTCCATCAGGGCACTATGACAGTTACACAGTATGAGACGAGATTTATCGACTTGGCTCGTCATGCGGTGGTGATACTTCCCACGGAGCGGGAGAGGGTCCGCAGATTTATAGATGGGCTTAATCAGCCGATTAGACTCCAGATGGCTATGGGCGTGGGGAGTGACATATCATTTCAGGAGGCAGCCAATGCAGCACGCAGAGTTGAGATGGCGCTTGCTAGGGGAGGCGGTTATTCTTCAGATAAGAGGCCTCGTCATTCGGGTAGATTTGGTGGTTCTTCCTCTGGTAGCAGAGAATCCTTTGATAGAGGCCGGTCCTCCAGGCCTTTTCATTCCGCCCTTCAGGCTTCACGGGGTGGATCGGGTGATCGTGGTTCTCGGGGGCATTATTCGGACCGGTCTCCATGTATGCTCAGCCTCTGCGGAGTGTTCGTGGAGGCCGTTCGGGTCGTCGGGGCCAGCAGCCCTATCAGTCTGAGAGTTGCTACGGTTGTGGTGACCCGGGTCATTTTATCGGGAATTGCCCTATAGCGGCGGGCAGCTCTCGGCGGCGAGGTCCTCGTCACTATGATTCGGGCCCCGGTCGACCCTCGGCTGCCCGGCCGGCCGAGAGGCGGGGGTAGAGATTATAGAGGTGGAGGTCGAGACCGTAGAGGTGGAGAGCGTCCAGCGAGAGGTAGAGGTCGGCCGGTTGATGGTCGTCCTAGAGACGCGGCTCGGAGGGGAGGTGCGGATCCCGGTTCTATGCTTTACCGGCCGGGCCGGAGGCAGAGGCATCGGATGCTGTGATTACGGGTACTATTCTTGTGTGTGGCGAGAGGTGCTTCGGTATTATTTGACCACTGGATCTACATATTCCTATGTGTCTTCCTCTTTCGCACCGTATTTGGCTGTGCCCGGCTATGCTACTGGATATTCCAGTTTATGTGGCTACGCCAGTGGGTGACTCCGTTGTAGTCGATCGGGTGCATCGTTCGTGCGTAGTTATATTTGGGGGTGTTGAGAACCGTGTTGATCTGTTGCTCTTGGATATGGTAGATTTTGATGTCATATTGGGGATGGAGTGGTTGTCCCCATACCATGCTATTCTTGATTGTCATGCTTAAGACTGTCACCTTAGCCTTGCCAGAATCACCCGATTAGAGTGGAAGGGTACCTCAAGCCACTCCGTTCGCACTGTTATTTCTTATGTTAAGGCTCGACGTATGGTCGAGAAGGGGTGTCTAGCTTATTTGGCTTATGTTCGTGATTCCAGCGCAGAAGTTCCTTCCATTGAGTCGGTCCCTATTGCACGGGAGTTTCCTGAAGGTTTTTTCTTCAGACCTGCCGGGCATGCCACCCGACAGGGATATTGATTTCTGTATTGATCTGGCACCGGGCACTCGGCCCATCTCTATTCCACCCTATCGTATGGCCCCGCCGGAGCTAAAAGAGTTGAAAGATCAGTTGCAGGACCTTCTTGAGAAGGGCTTTATCAGGCCCAGTGTTTCCCCCTGGGGAGCAACTGTATTATTTGTAAAGAAGAAGGATGGCTCGATGCGGATGTGTATTGATTACCGGCGGTTAAACAAGGTGACTATCAAAAATAAATATCCACTGCCGAGGATTGATGATTTGTTTGACCAGCTCCGGGGAGCGAGGGTATTCTCTAAGATAGACTTGAGGTCGGGCTACCATCAGCTGAAGATCAGGGCGGCTGACATTCCTAAGACAGCCTTTCGCACTAGATATGGGCATTATGAGTTCTTGGTCGTGTCCTTCGGGTTGACCAATGCCCCAGCAGCATTCATGGAGTTGATGAATCGGGTATTCGGGCCTTACTTAGATTCGGTTCGTGATAGTCTTCATAGATGACATCCTGGTGTACTCCGCAGCCAGGAAGAGCACGAGCAGCACCTCGGAGTGGTTCTTCAGACTCTGAAAGATAATCGGCTATATGCCAAATTTTCTAAATGTGAGTTCTAGGCTGAGTTCGGTAGCATTTATGGGTCACGTTGTATCGGTGGAAGGTATTCGAGGTAGACCCGAAGAAGATTGAGGCGAGTCCGGAGTTGGCCTCGACCAGCTTCAGTGACCGAGATACGGAGTTTCTTGGGATTAGCGAGTTACTACCGTCGTTTTGTAGAGGGGTTTTCTTCTATTGCGGCCCCGATGACCAGGTTGACCCAGAAGGGTGTCCAGTTTCGGTGGTCGAGAGGAGTGTGAGGCGAGCTACCAGAAGCTCAAGACAGCCTTGACCACCGCGCCGGTGTTGGTACTACCTACAGGTACAGGGCCTTATACCAGTTTATTGTGATGCATCCCGTACGGGGCTTGGAGCGGTATTGATGCGGGATGGTAAGGTTATTGCTTACTTCGAGGCAATTAAAGATACATGAGAAGAATTATCCGGTTCATGATCTTGAGTTAGCAGCAGTGGTTCATGCCTTAAAGATCCGGAGGCATTATCTATATGGTGTGACATGTGAGGTGTACACTGATCACAAAAGCCTACAGTACTTGTTCAAACAGAAGGAGTTGAATCTACGACGGCGGAGATGGTTAGAGTTGCTAAAAGACTATGATGTTACTATATTATATCACCCAGGTAAGGCCAATGTGGTGGCCGATGCATTGAGTAGAAAGTATGCCGGCATGGGTAGTCTTGCATACATTCCGGTCAGTCAGAGACCATTAGCTCTAGATGTCCAGGCCTTAGCCAACCGGTTCGTGAGATTAGACATTTCTGAGCCTAGCAGAGTGTTAGCTTGCACGGTCGCTCGTTCTTCGTTATTAGAGCGTATCCGTGAGAGGCAATTTGATGATCCTCATTTGCGTGAGTTGAGAGATACAGTACAGCGGGGAGGTGCCACACAGGTAAACCTAGATGATGATGGGGTATTGAAATTGCGGGGTCGAGTTTGTGTACCCAATGTCGAAGGGATTCGAGAGTTGATCTTAGCAGAGGCCCACAGTTCGCGGTATTCTATTCACCCGGGCGCCGCGAAGATGTACCGGGACTTACGGCAGCACTATTGGTGGCGCAGAATGAAGAAAGATATCGTTGCGTATGTCGCTCGGTGTCTAAATTGTCAGCAGGTGAAATATGAGCACCGGAGACCTGGTGGTGTGTTCCAGAGGATTGAAATTCCGAGTGGAAATGGGAGCGGATCACTATGGACTTCGTTACTGGACTTGCTTTGACTCGGAGGAAATTTGATGCTATTTGGGTCATTGTTGATAGGTTGACCAAATCAGCACACTTTATTCCAATGTCTGTCTCCTACTCGTCGGAGAGGTTAGCGGAGGTTTACATTAGGGAGATTGTTCGTCTCCGTGGGGTGCCGGTATCTATTATCTATGATCGGGGAACGCGGTTTACCTCGCGGTTCCTGGAGAGCGGTCCGGCGGGAGTTAGGCACCCCAGGTTCGGTTGAGTACGGCATTTCATCCTCGGACGGATGGCCGGTCAGAGAGGACTATTCGGATTCTGGAGGACGTGCCTTACACTGTGTTATTGATTTCGGAGGCTCGTGGGACCGGTTTCTACCATTAGCCAGAGTTCGCCTACAATAACGGTTACCAATCTAGCATCCGGATGGCTCCGTATGAGGCGTTGTATGGTAGGCGATGTCGATCACCGGTTGGATGGTTTGAGCCGGGAGAGGCTCGGTTGTTGGGTACAGACTTAGTTCGGGAGGCCTTAGATAAGGTCAAGACTATTCAGGAGAGATTGCGTTCAGCTCGGTCTAGGCAAAAGACTTATGCGGATCGTAAGGTTCGAGATGTAGATTTCATGGTTGGTGAACGAGTATTGCTCCGAGTGTCGCCTATGAAGGGCGTGATGAGGTTTGGGAAGAAGGGCAAGCTCGGCCCTAGGTATATTGGTCCGTTATGAAATGCTAAGTCATTTTCCTGAAGTTAAATATTTAAAGTATATTCTTCTTAACAAATTCGAAACTGGGAAATTATTTGAATCAGTATGTGACTCATATGCATACTATGGACTGAGTACGGATCGAGCTGCACGCCGCAGCGAATGTTATAACTGAGTATGGATCGGGCTGCATGTCGCAGCGTATGTTATGATTGAGTATGGGTCGGGATGCACGCCGCAATGAATGTTATGATTATATTGCGCTTGGGCTGAAGGAGCCCCTCCGGAGCCGTTATCCATATTCGTTCCCCGACTAGGGTACTTCATTCTTTTGTCCGTTCGAGGACGAACGGTTGTTTTAGAGGTGGAGGATGTGACGACCCAAAGGGTCATCACCTATTTTTTGATCACTTCGAACTTCTGAGGCCTTGAAAACCTCATTCTATGTTGCCTCGATTTACGTGCACGATCCGAGCATGTAGGCGGAAAGATTTTGTGATAGAAAATATGAATTCTATGAGAAATTTGGATAAAAATGATATTAATATTGATATGGTTGACTTCGGTCAACATTTTTGGTAAACGGATCCGGACCCGAGATTTGATGGTCCCGAGAGGTCCGTAGGAAAATATGGGACTTGGACATGTGTCCGGAGTCGAATTCTGAGGCCTAGAGCCCAAGTTATGAATTTTTATGTGAAATTGTTTTTGATGCAATTATTAAAGGAAATAAATTAATTGACCTTGGTATCGGGCTCGTATTTTGGTTCCGACGCCGGTACAAGTCTTAAATATTATATATGTGATTTCTGTAAAGTTTGGTGACATTTGGATGTCGTTTGAGATGTTTTGGACCTTGAGTTCCAAGTTATGAAGTTTTGAAAATCAAAAGTATGAAAATCATGAGTTTGAGGCTCGATTTGATTAAAACGAAGTGATATTGGCGATATGATCGCACGAACAAGTCCATAATGTGTTTTTGAGGTTGTGTACATGTTTGGTTTGGAGCCGGGGGGCTCGGGTAAAGATTTGATAGGCCGTTGGATGAAACTCTGAATTTTTGAACTGCTGGTTTTTCACCCAGTTGTTGGCTTCGCAATTGCGAAGTTTTCTCGCAATTGCGAAGGGGGACAGGCTCGCAAATGCGAACATTCATCGCAAATGCGAAGCCCCCTTTGGCCCAACCTTGTTCGCAAATGCGAACAATTGTTCGCATTTGCGAAGGTCCCCAGTGCCAGCCTATGTTCGCAAATGCGAACAAAAGTTCGCAAATGCGAACCATTGTTCGCAAATGCGAACACTGCCTTATACAGCATGTGTTCGCAAATGCGAACATTAGTTCGCAAATGCGAACTATTCGCAAATGCGAACAAATGTTCGCAAATGCGAACTTCCCACCCTTAGCTTATTTTTCAAACTCCAGAAATTGGTCGGGGTTCGCAATTGCGAACCCATGTTCGCAAATGCGAACACAGAGACCTGAAAAACACGAATTTCAGTCATTTCTTCACATTTTACAAAACCAAAACACCCGTTTGCGATTCTTCAAGGATTTCTTCTTCATCAAAACGATTGTAAGTCACTTTTTACTTAATTCTTTCAATTCCTAACATCATTAAACATGTTTTTCATTAAAAATCAATGATTTTCATGGTAAAATTCTTGTTTTTGTTAGAAAATAGGGTTTTTCATAAATTGGGGAATTGGACCTCGAATTGAGGTCCGATTTTGAAACAAATTATATACATGAACTCGTGGGGGGATAGGTAACCGGATTTTGGTCCTAACCCCGAATTCCGACCATGTGGGCCCGGGGTTGAAATTCACTATTCATGGCAGAATGTTGTAAAAGTTGTATTTGGTATTAAGAATTAGTTTGTGGAGTAGAATTGATGATATTAAATCAATTGTGTATAGATACGGTTGGATTGGAGCCAAATTGAAAGAAAAGACATTTCCACGGATTGGATTGTTCATAAGCATTCGAGGTAAGTGTTTGTTCTATCCTAACTTGAGGGAATAGGATTATGTGTTATGTGTTATGTGATCGAGTGCGGTGTATGGGCTGTGGTGACGAGCATCCATACACTGGCGTCTAGTATGACCGTGAGTCGTTGGAAAATGATTATTTTGAGATATATTACAGATGAATTGTTATTGTTCTCCCTTGTTGGGACTTGTTGTGAAGATAATTATTGATTGCCCTTGATGGGACGATTTATGAATTACTGTTTCTTTCTTTGCCCTTAACTGTGATTGTTATTTGGGTGAGGAAGAGTGATAATGCACGAAGGGTGATGCGGTGCCATGTTTATTTATTTATGCACGAAGGTTAATGCCGTGCCATGTTTATTTATTGATTATGCACGAAGGATCATGCCGTGCCCTGTTATTGAACCATGTACGAAGGATCATGCCGTACTATGGATGTGAGGATGAGAGTAAAAGCACGAAGGGTGATGCCGTATACTTTATTTGTTTGTTTGGTGAGGATGAGAGTAAAAGCACGAAGGGTGATGCCGTGTACTTTATTTGTTTATTTGGTGAGGATGAGAGTAAAAGCACGAAGGGTGATGCCGTGCAATTGCTTGCTATTTCTTGAAGTGATATTATTCGTGTTTACATTATACTTTGTTTTCTTTGTGAAATTATTAACTGTGGTTAATTGTTGAATTCTTTAAGATATTCCTTATTGTGTTATTACTTGATTATTTCTTGTTATTTTGTGGTACACATATATATATTGAATTGCACGGGTTTATGTGAGTGTCTGGTCCTAGGCTTGTCACTACTTCGCCGGGATAGGCCAGGCACTTACCAGCACATGGGGTCGGTTGTGCTGATGCTACACTTCTGTGCGTTTTTGCACAGGTCCAGGTTACGATCAGGAGCAGCAGCAGTGGTAAATAGATTGCGTGGGAGTTGATCACATTTGAGACCGAGGTAGCTTGCAGACGTCCGCAGGCCCGGCGTCTCTTTCTTTATTTATGTTATTAGCTGTAGTCTCTTTGTTCCGAGACAAACAGAATTATGTTATATTTCCTTCAGACTTTTATGTGTAGTATTCCATAGTAGTTTGTGAGTTGGTGACTCCAAGTCTTGGGTAGAGGATTTCGGTATGATTTTTACCTTGTGATTTATTATTTCCATTTCGATAAAGTATTCCGCATTTATTTAATTAAAATTGTGTTAAAAATAGGATAGTATGAATACAGTGGCTTGCCTAGCTACCACGAGTAGGCGCCATCACGATGAACCCAAATATTGTAATGATTCAAAAAATTAAAGGAATATATGTAGATGATTGATTCATTTCAATTAAGTTCTAAATTACTCTAAAGATAGGGCACTAAACTCCGTGAAGTGGCAACAGCGACCCCCCTGGAGTTAAAAGAAGTGAACAGACCACCAAAGAGGTACTGACATATATACAGTTCCAACTTCCACTCCGTGGAAAGTGCTAAATTAGTGATACAGAACTTCAACTAATTATGCCTAAATAAAGGTTTTGATTGTTCATGTTTCATAGCAAAGCATTTATCCTTGGTAGCAAATACTGAGCCAAAAGCCCAGGAAGATTACTTCTCAATGTCTTCATTCAAGTTGGAACGTGAAAACTAAAAGAAGTGAAAAATAGTAAACAAAATCCAACTGCTACATTTTATCTCTTCAGTATAATGCAAATGTGTATAATACATCTTTTTCCTAATTCAAATTTAGATGCTACCACATTTTTCTTTCCTTTGGGATGGGTATTTTAGGTGCTAACATTTCTTAGAACAGTGATGTAGAGTATTAGCGATATTAAGTATAAGGTAAAGGGATGTTTCTCAATATCAGCTAAGCACAATTCAGGAAATTAAGCAAAAGACAACCATCTAAATTGGAGAAAGAAATATTGCTTGGTTTTTCTGAAGAAGCAATCACATTAACATAGTCACGTGTTGTCTGGCAAGCAATCATGGTTTAGCGTTTGACAAAAGTCAGTACCTATAAAGATTGTTGGTGTCAAACAACCTACGTTGTTTCTTTTTATTATAATTATAAGTGGCAACAATATTCAATTGAAACTTTAGCACGGAGAAGAAATTTGAAACTACGAATACAAAGAAACTTTGGATTTTTACCTGATATGTTTACAATAGAACCTAAAGTCTACAGAAACAGATTGAAGGATAGGACGAAGAGCTAAAATCTACACAAAGAGCTAAAATCCACACAACTGTAACTCAAGGTTTTGGGGAGAGGGATTCAATAGAACAACTTTAAAAAGCTCTGCAATAATAGATATTAAAATTACGTATCTCAACAATAATAAGAGAAGTAATATGTTATGCACAAGATATATAGGTTTCATCTCCACAATTTTTATTTTCCAACTAGATGCACAAAGACATCATAAAGTAATAAAGATAATAAATAAATAACCCTATAATCATAGAGGATATTCACTATTAAAGAGCAGATCACAAATCAGTTATTTCTGAGCTCTATAGCACAAAATGGTTTCAAGAGATTCACCCCCACCTACACACACTCAAGCATCTTACACTAATTCATAAACAAAGACTTCATCACTAGTCAAATTAGAAAAGGATCTGTATATATATAAATACACCTCATAATATCTACAGACCACCTTATCAAATTCTACTATTTGATATACAAAAATATGGTCAGCTACAAAATGAATCATCAGTATGATGATTGCAACAAAATCCAATAACAATAAGAAAGAAACACAAAAAATGAACTCTTTTCTTTTACATATATGATATATTGTACTTAATGCAATACAAAATCCCTTCTTTCTAGTGCATAAAAAACTTGTGTTGTGAATAGCCAGAGAAACTTAAAGTTTTGGATACTAATTCTGTGCACTCGACCGGACAGCTATTGGCTTAAAATGCTCTCTCTTTTACGCGTTTATATATCCAATGTGATAGCAACTAGAATAAGTATAGCAGCAGAAGTAGAGCAAGAATTGACAATATTTTAACATTTATCAATCTGTTCTAAGTGCTAATTCTATGATTCCATATAACATAGTTCAGTTTCAAAAGAAAGATACTTAATTAAATTAGAAGAATCATAGTAACTTTAACCAATCAGAAGCATAATTAATCAGCTAACCCAAGATTATTGAAATTATTCATGACTTTTTTCACTTTGTACATAAAGATAGAACACACCTTTTTTCCCACAGAATTGGATTTTCTGTATCGATCTTTTTCTTTGTTTCCTCAACGGCTTCCCTGCATCTGGACTTTAAGCTTTAGGAGTGACTATACTTCAAAACACATACAGAAAATTAACCGTCAAATAAATACAAAACCAAAATCCCACATTAAGGAAGCTTACAAATATACAAAAATTTAGACAAACGCACAAAAAACCAACCAGGAGCAACCAACCCAGAAATTTAAATAAAAATAAATTTAAAAACTGCTAAAAAATAAGCCTTCAACCATGAGCATATACTCAACTTGATGAGATCCACTTTCAAAATTGATATACCCAGTTGATTAATTCATGAATGAGGCCCAAAATCAACACCCATACGAGTTAAAAAACTTTTGCAATAAGAATATATTTACCGATTAAGATTTGCAAAACTCTAAAGAATTAAAACGCCGCCTCCGGTGCGGCCGATTATAACTGGAGGACATTGTGGATCGTCGGAACTTGTGGATCGTCGGAACTGACGGGATTGTGGATTACAGAGAAGCCTGAATGAGATTGTCGATTATGGATGAGAATGTGAAAGCCGATCTCCTCGTAATTTTCGATGAAACTTGTACGCTAAAATGAATTAGGGTTTTACATATATTTGGTATTTTATTAGATATAAAAACTAAAAAACAAAACTTGAAAACAGATTAAAGGCCCCTCTCATTTTAGCGGGTATAGAAAATTTGGGTGAAAAAGAAGGAAGGAATAAAATAACCGTAACAATTTATACCATGATATATTTATTGCTACGGTTATACAAAGCCGTTGCCATACATACCTCTATCGGAACGGTTTTAAAGATATTGAATGTCCTGCTAGCTCCAACAGTTATATGTAACGGTTAAAATTATATGTAACGGTTAAAACCGTAACAATACACCATATATAGTAATAGGTTGATTACATTGTATATTGTTAAAATCGGGCCTACTCGATTCTATTATTTGATCGAGGCCAGGGAATTGCATCAAAGGTCGGCCCTGCGGTGGATCACACCAAAGCACGAGAATAAGGTATCAAGTTCTAGGATCGAGGCACCTGTCGAGATCGAGGCCAGTAGCGATCAAGACCAAATGAGGCATACATCGAACAAAGTACAATAACAGAAAGGCGATATATCCCTGACTTGTCGAAGATCGTGGCGGAAATCTCGTAAGAGATCAATTCAATGATGGATGTTTTTTTGCTAATCATGAGATTTACAAAAATCAACCATTTTTCACACTCTTTCAAAACACAAACTCCCAAAGGCGATTTTTCAAGAATAAATTTTCTTCCAAATCAATTGTAAGTTAATTTTAACTTATTTTCTTCAATCACTAACATCTTTTAACATGATTTAAACTTAAAATCAATGATTTTCATGGAAAAATTGGGTATTAACCTTGGTTATTAAAAAATTGGAGAATTGGACCTCGATTTGAGGTTCGATTTCAAAACAAATGATATATTTGGGTTTGTGAATGAATGGATAGTCGGGTTTTGGGTCAAACTTCGCGTTTTGACCATGCGGGCCAGGGGTAATTTTTGACTTTTTGGGTAAAACTTTGGAAAACTCATTTTCATGAATTGGAGTCGATTCATTTAGCGTTTATTAATGTGATTAAGTAACTTATGGCTAGATACGAGCGAATAAATGTTAGAATCAAGGAGTAAATCGATAATTGAGACGTAAATTATGTTCGTGGCATCGAGGTAAGTGTTTCGTCTAACCTTAGATTGACGGATTAGGAGTCGCATCTTATTTGCAATGTGTTAATTGTGGAGTACGACATATAGGTATGGTTATCTATACGTCGAAGTCAAGCCTGTCAGTGAGTCATGTATTGTAATTGTTATGACTCTGTTGTGGTTTATTGTGCTTCATATGTTGTTATCATCCTTGTTCCCTTGTCGGGATGTTAGTGTCATAGTATTGTTCCCTTGCTGGGATGTTTGTTTTGATGTTATTGTTCCCTTGCCGGGATATTGTTGAAATAGTATTGTTTCCATGCCGGGATGTTGTTATATTGCTCTTGTTCCCTTGCAGGAATTCTTTGTGATTGTTGTTGAGTTGTAATTGAGATCGGGTGGCACGCCTCCACAAAAATATATAAATTGGGAGCGGGTTGTACGCCTCTGCAACAACAAGATATATGAAATGGGATCCGGTTGCACGCCTGCAACGAGATATATAAAATGAGATTAGGTTGCACGCCTGCAACGAGATATGTGAAATGGTATGAGATTGCACGCGTGCAACGAGGTACATGAAATGAGATCGGGTGCACACATGCAACGAGATGTGAATTGAAAGTGAAATATTGTCTTCGCTTTCCTTATCCTTATTAGTAATTGGATTTTTGGTTTATTTACAATTCTCCTTATACTCTGTTGTTACCTGTATTTCCTCGAAGCATGTTTTTCCCCCGCTCATATTTAACTGTAATTATCTGCTTTTATTTTTTGTTGTATACAATTTAACTGCACATGTTTATTTGGTAGTCTAGTCATAGCATTGTCACTACTTCACCGAGGTTAGGGTAGGCACTTACCAGCACATGGGGTCGGTTGTGCTGATACTACACCATGCACTCTATGCACAGCCCTTGGACCATAGCATTTGGGTGTTTACCTTTAGTCCATGCGGAGATCCAAGGTAGACCTGCAGGCATCCGCGGGCCTTGGCGTCTCCTCTATCCTTTACTTCATGTTTCATCTCTTTGATTCAGAAACAATGTATCTCTAATTTTAGACTTTGTATTTAGCACTCTTAGATTGTTTGTGGTACTATGACACTAGTTTTGGGCGATTAAGGCTTAAATAGTTATATTAGATTCATTTTTTAGATATTTCACTATATTTCTTCCGCTTATTGAAATTTCCGCTATTTTCGTTATTGTTTTCTGACTGCTAAAAAGGAATGAAAAAGGATAGGGTAATTTTTTCAATAATTGGCTTGCCTAGCTTAGTAGGCTCCATCACGACTCTCGAGAGTAGGAAAAATAGATCGTGACAGTTGTAAATAAATTGTATATTGTACAATTAGTTGTATCAAATTTATTTTTAATATATACGCTGTTGTATCAAATTTTGTATTAACTTTGATTGAAATATATTTTTAATTTGTATGATTTTGTGTCATGCATTATTCTTTTCTTGAAACAGGATGTGTTGATTAAAGGCATTGATTTTTATAAACTAGGGCTTATGTTGTTACGAAAGAAGTCCACACTGAATATTGTATGTTTTCGTTTTCTTTTCTTTGTTTTTCTTATTAACATTGTGCCGACTTTTGCCCCAGCTTATAAATATCAGTTAATTTCTTTTATTGGTAAATTAAGAGGGTTCTCCTTTTCTGGAGGCAGAGGTGAAATATGCTTAAGTTTTTCAGACTTTTCAGTTGAAGAAGGAAAAAGAATTTTTTGAAGTTAAAGTTAAACAAAATTGTTGAAATTTTGTGCACCGTCTTTCTGTATGCGTACTTTTAGCTTAGAGCTAAAGGTTGTCGATTAAAGTTTATGTGTATATGATTCAACATCTTTCCAGATATCATATATGGAATAGACCATCATACATATTTTTCTCCCCTACTTGGTGGAGGCAAGATATATACTAAGGGTGTTCAAAAAAAATTGGATTACAGTTCATGGGAATCAAACTTGTGATCTTCTGCACATTTTGAACACCCTTGACCACTGAGACAAACGTTTGTCTTGTATTAAGGGTGTTCAAAACTTAATATATAGAGATAAAAAATAAATTTTGCCTTATATATACAATGTAATTTTTCATCGAAGGGTGTTCGGGTGAACACCCTTGCGCCCCTTGCCTCCGCCCTGGCTACTTCATGTTCGTATTTTTATTTTCTCCAGCAGCTAATTGTAAGTGCTCGAGTCCGTCATTAGAATTTCTTTATTTTGTTCATTGATAGGCATGGAGTCCACAGTAGGAATGTTGGCAGAGGAGTTAGACAAAGTTTGGAATAGGATGAAGATGGAGAAACATAAGCCTTATTCGTATTCCTCTAATTCTTTCTTTATATATATGTGCTTTTAACTTAGAGCTAAAGGCTGTCGATTAAGTTTAAAATGCAAAAAATTTGCGTACCTCGTCTGATGATATAAAATATACAAAAGGAAATGATTAACCATGCATGTGAAATTGTATCTGATGAGTTACAGAAAATAGAAGAAATTTTTTTAAATATGTCGATTATAATAGAGTTTTTAAGGATAAAAAAAGACCGAAACGATTAGTAAACAAATATCCCTAAATATAAGTTTGATTTTGAGAGAAGAGGGGAGAGAAGAGAGAAAAAAAGAAAAGGGTATAACCAACACTCTTGATTGAAGGCATAAATAATGGACCGAAAAACTTTTAAAGTGGATTGTATATATTTTGTAGTTAAAATATATCTAGGTCAAGTAAATATAATAACTTGAACATTTCTCATAATAAGGTTTTAAATAATGGATAGAAACAAAAAAAAATCCCTTTTAATTTTCATATTATCACAATTTGCCAATTGATATGAGAAGATAGGTCAAATTTGTAAAATAGCTGCATAAACAAACGAGAAAAAAAAAACAGTATATAACATGCAAGGATAAAAATGAATTCGATAGGAAAAAAAAGAGTCAATTACTCAAATGGTCGTTTAACTATCCCAAATTAGTTTCTAAAGTCATTTTTTCGTTTGTAACAACAAAGTCACTGAACTACGCATATTACACTCAGAAGGTCACTCAACTAGATTTTTTAAATTTTAAATTGCCAAATACCTATTTTACCCTCTAAATTATCAATATTTATCTTCTTTTTACTTTTTCTTTTGTAACTTTTAGTATTAACAACAAAAATTCAAAAATTTATTTACACAATTCAGAATGAAAGAAAATAAAGATTATAAAATATATATTTCATGCACGTAATATAAAAATAATTATTTAAATAAAGATATTTTTATCATATACGTTATATATTCTTGAAAATTATGCTCAATCATATTATTATGTTTCTACCAACTTTCAAAATACACAAAAAGAGTGTTTGGATTGGCTTTTAAGCTGGCCAAATCAGCTTTTAAGCTCTTTTTAGCTTTTTTCAGTGTTTGGCAAACTCAAAAGTGCTTAAAATAAGCTAAAAACTGCTTAAAACAAGCCAAAATCAATAAGTTGGCAATCTCAACTTACTGTTTTTTTGGCTTAAAAGCTATTTCTATTGAAAAGCTACTTTTTTCAAGTCAATCCAAACGGGCTCAAAGTTATATCAATGGAAAGCTGGATAACTATCTGTATAGGGTAAAATACGCTATGTTAAGTGTCCATGGAATATATATATATAATATAATTTCCAAGAATATATAATGTGTATTATAAAAATATATTTATTTAAATAATAATTTTTATTTTATGTGCATGGAATATATTTTACAACCTTTATTTTCTTTCATTCTAAATTATGTAAATAAATTTTTAAATTTTGTTGTTAATACTAAAATTATTATTACTAACAAATTATTCTAATTAATTTTTTATAATGTTCATTATATTGTTATTCCAACATTATGTATGCTTAAATATTTTTTATTTTTTAATTTATAAATAATTTTTATTTATTCTATAGGTATGTCCATAATGTAAATTAAAAGGGGAAAATTATAATAATAAAAAGTTTAAAAAATAAAAAGAAATAAATGTTTATAATTTAGAGGGTAAAATAGGTATTTGGCAATTCAAAATGTAAAAAATCTGGTTGAGCGACTTTCTAAGTGCAATATGCATAGTTCAGTAACTTTGTTGTTACAAATAAAAGAAAGGTGACTTTGAAAGATAATTTGAAATAGTTGAATGACCATATGAATAATGAACTTGAAAAAAAAACATCAACAAGCGATCACGAAAGAAGAAGATCAGAGTTAACTCTTTAAAATAACAACAGTAATCCAAGGTGGGAAATAAAAGTTGGACGCATATATATACTGTACATTCCCTTTTTTATCCTTTCTAATTAAGTTCTTCTACCATTTTAAATTATTCAACTCAATTTTGAACTTTTCGTCTCACCGATGATTTGCAAGTTCAGTTCTACTAACATACATAGAAAGACATGTTGCCACCATTGAATTTACCAATAGTTCATTCATCGAAATCCCCCCCCCCCCAACACCCACCCACCCCCACCCCCAACCCCAACCTCCAAAAATTTGGATTGTAGATCACAATTGCAATTCGAAATTCAAATCTCATCAAATTGTACCTTAATCAAAGGTAAATTGGTTGATTGTCATGCAAGAGCCCGTTTGGACATAAGAAATTTTTCTCTTTTTTCTAAAAAAAGTTTTACTTTTTTCCAAAATTAACGTCTGTTTAAAAAAAATTAATTTTTACTTGAAGATATATTTTTCAATTTTCAAAATTTTGAAAAACTCCAAAAATTTTGTTTTTTCAAATTTATACTCAAATCACTCGCAAAACTTCATAAACAACTCAAAATTATATTCATGTCACACAACTCTAAATTTTAAATATCATTTTGATTTGATTTTTTTCACCCTTTCGAAAATTTACAATTCCTATGTCCAAACGCCCACTAAAAGTAATATATTTGAAATTACATTGACCAATTGATTTCATGTTACAAGAATCCATCAAAAGTTATGGGTGATTTATGCAAATGTCCCATTTCAAGTAAAAATAACACGAGCTAACTAATTTACGGGTTGGTCATTCAATCATAGCAAACGTTTGTAAAGTCATTGAAAAATGGGATTTTTTCATATCTATACCCTATAGCAAATATTATTACCAAAAATGTTCAAAATTTGTAAATTACCCGGCATGTTCACATTATTTCTACAATTTATATACCAAATCAAATTTAAAGAGATTCGGCCCAATAAACGTGCGCTTTTGTAGGCTACAAATCTGATGGCAGAATCTTTGCATTTAATTCAAAATTCTGAAAAGGAAAAAAATTTGTAGCTGCGTAAATCTCTCCTTATTCAACTGAACGAGATCTCTGTTCTCACTCATATTTTCAAAAGCTACGAATTATCCAAACATCAAATTGTAGAAATTGAATATTTTTGTATTTTGTTCTTTGTCGACATAGAGTCTCCCATCTATATCAGTTCTTAAAATTTTTTCTGTTAACTACACAAAATCATGGCAAAAATCACAATTATGCTGAAATCGAATGGTAATTGGGATAAATATGGAAGATATAGAGATTTTGAAGTTGACGCCATTGTGGTAGATGGTAATTCAAGCTACGCAAATCTCATTTCTACAATTGCAAAACAATTATCCACAATTAAAGTTATGACAATAGCATAATAAAATTAAATTAAGAACAACCTACCCACACATATATCTACAAAAAAAGTAAAAGCAATTATATATATATAAATATAGTTGTAAAAAAGTTTTATATATCAGCATAACTACAATAAACTACAAAGTATCAGCATAACTACAATAAACTATATTTAACTACAAATTAACTAAGCACAACTACAATTATATATGTCAGCATAACTACAACAGAACTACATTTAACTACAAATCAAGTGAGAACAACTACAAATTTACTATATGATTTTGGCTTGGTATGCTAGAAAGGGTGGAATTTGCAACAAATTTTTTCGTTGCCATATATTGGATATTGTTGCAAAAAGTACTTTTGGCAACAACAAAAAAGTTGTTGCATGCCGTTGCAATAAATGCTGATGGGAAAAGTTTTTGCAACAACAAAAATTGTCATTGCCAAAAACTGACTTAACGCAACAAGACATATTGTTGCCATAAATTATATTTTGATTATACACTTGTGACTTATAAAATATTTAGCAACAAAAATTATTGTTGCAATAAATTATTATTATTATTATTGCAACAACACTACTTGTGGCAAAAACTTGATAGGAAGGTAGTTATTAATCTGTTACAAAAGGCTTTTCGCAATAAGTATTATTGTGGGCAAAAATCACTTTTTACCAACAATATTATATTTTCTGTTGTATAGCTAACAACAATAAATATGTAGTTGCTACACACACAAATTATATTTTCTTTTAAATTATTACAAATATATATAAAAATTAATATATGATATATATTTACAAAGGTCAATATAACTGATGCACCAAGTATTTACATACTTTCAAAAACTAAATACTACTAAAACACATGTTCTTATTTAAAAATAAAAAACAAGAGCATCTACAAGGTCATAATTTCTAATCTAATAACAACTCAAAAGTAAATCTTTTTCTAGTAGCTTGAGCATTAGATGAGCCATATTGTAAGCTATGTTGGTTTATTCATCCCCATCCTGCAAAAGAAGATAAATTATAATTATATTACTTATAAAAGAATATTATAAAGTACACAAGTACAAATCAAGAAAAAAAAAATTGGGGTACCAATGAATGATATAGAAAGATTCTTTTAACCAAATCTAAAGCTAAGAAATTATCAAATAAGAACTTGCACCATGTTACATAAGAGGGGAAAGCTAATTACGTACTATAGAAATCCTACCATGTACTATACATGCCTGAGTAATCAATTTTTCAGTACCAGGACCAGGACAAATAGCAATTCCACGTAACTTTCATGGCACTCCAATTTTTTTTCTTTATCAAACTATTAAGCAAACTATGCTCTTTCTCGATTGAAGTGATTACAATGCACAATTGTAATTTGTAAAGGCTAAGGAACTGTTCAAAAAATAATATCGTTATACCCTGTTGTATTTCTATTTAACTTAGAATCCATTGTTGCGCATCTCACATAAAAGAGCACGGAAAGCATAAAACAGAGAACTAAATAAATTGTAACCGAAAACTATAATACAAATATGATATGGAACAATATCAACCAACGAATTTATTTTTACGAGAGTTAGACAAAGTTTCTTACCGTGAGGTTATCCATAAGTCTTGAACGACTTGCCTCATTTGAACCACAAATGCAGTGTTTACCTGGAATAGCGCAATGACTTTTATCTCTGTATCATCTTGTACTTAATTCAACATAATCGTAATTTAGTGATAATAACTATTTCCCTCTAGGATGAGCCGACTGTATTGCAGCCCGAACTGATGGGACCTACTGTGATGTGGCTTGAACTGAATGAGCCGGATGTGTTGTAGCCCGAATTGACGGGGCCGACTGTGATGTTGTCCTAACTGATGCAGTCTGATGTGTTGCGACCTGGACTGAAGGTGTCGATTGAAAAAATGATTCCAACTGCGGCGAATCATCAAGATGTGAAGGTGTTGAATCAGTTGTTGCTGGCCGAACTGACTCTTGCAAGTTCTGGTAACGCGTGGCCCTTGGCATATCTGTAATCAATAAAATAAACTGTATGAGATTTACAGTTAAGCACTTTTGAAGATCAGAGACATACTTTACAATTTTATAAGCTAAATAAAATAGGACAGTCTTGACGTAATTAATGAACTTGTTTTCTCCTCGAGTATAAACCTTTGTAGTAGCAAGCATGATAATGCACATAGAACAAGCGATTGCAACTGCTATAAGCTTGCAGTCTTTGTTATCACTTTTAAAATATGTGAAGCCATGTACTAATGGTGGAACAAGGCCAAATATAAAATATGATAGCAGGGCAACTGTAGCATAAAGTAGGAAATGCTCTTTTTGGCCAAGTAGCTCTTGGTATCGATCAATTTGATCTATTAAATTGGAACCTACTCTAGTATAACTAATTTTCAAGTCCATCAACTGCAATCTTACATGTGATTTAAGAAAATGATTAAGATGCAAGAACTGATGCAGAAGGAGGAATGATGGCAAAAGACAATTACCAACTATAGAGTTGAACTAGAATTATGGAATACTCACATTCTGACAAATGACAAAAAGTCCACCTATAAAACTTACAATTTGTTGCTTGAAGCAACAACTAATTTCATGCACTCTGCAACAATAATAGATACTTCAATACTAAATCTTTTAAGGACTTTTGTACCAAATCTTACCCATGAAAATAAACATACATCACAAAAATGCATGCTCAAGCAACACATTAAAATTTTGATGTGTTTCCAACAGCTATGCTGCATAGGATTACACAAGTAAGGGCATGGCTGGCATGCTCCCTCAATAACACTAGCTTATACTATTCCATAGAGCACATGTAAATATTAGAGAAACTTAACAAACTCTTTTGTCAACTGAATATCAAATGGTACTTTTCCATCTACATTTACCAACACCAATTACATTTACCAAGATATTAGTCCAACTCTCATAATTCTTCATCTGTTGTGAACCAAATATGCCTATTAGCTCTACTGAACATCTTTAAGAGGTATAGCTATACACAAATTCAGCTTAAAATCTCACTTACTAATTCAGAGGTGGCCTCGTCGAATAGTTCAACGAACTGAATTTCAAATACCGATATTCTTTGCATTTAAATAAAAAATGTAACAACTTGAATCATAAATAAACATCAATTAGCAGTTACTACTAAAACGCAATAATAACAATATGGGAACAACAATTCAATCTTTATACTTTTTTTACCAATCATAGAATGAGTTTAGAAGATAAAACCCTCTAATTCTTTCAACATCTTTATACAAACAGATGGAAAATTTTAAAAGCTGAATATTATTTACTTTTTCTTAGTAGCTTTTTTCTTCTTAGTTTATCATATCAGAATCATTCATGGAAATAATATCATATTCATGTTGTGCCAACAATAGAAAAAAATCCATTTAAAAAAGGAACAAGAATCTAAAAAAGCTTTAAAACAAAAAACTTATGCAGGAACAAGAATCTGGACAAATTTAAAACAAAAATCTTATGCAAGGAATAAGAATCTGGACAACAATAAAATAAAAAACTTATGCAAAGTTGCTTTCTGAAGCATATGAAATTATAGGAGAGAAAAAATACAAATCCTACTCTAGCGTAGAAGAATTAAGATGCCCATACCCAATTACGTACTTCACCGATAACAGACAATCACATAAATTGGTATTTCCATAACTTAGTGTAGCAGCAATTGATTAAAGCAATCGAAGATATAGATCTTACCGTTCTTCTCCGTTCAACTGTAAGAGGTCTTCTGACCGTTCTTCTTCGATCAGCTGTTGCAGGACGCAACGGGTGAGGAACTCTTTGAATTAGAACTGATAAGAAAAACCCTAGCAAGAATAGTTACTAGAGAGGTCTAAAAACCGGGAAAAGTAATTAAAATAGGCTCACACAAAGTGTGGAACCTAAGAATACCATAATCCACATTCTGCGGAGCAGCAAAGATGCTATTCTGAAAACAACATGAAAAAAGCTGGGTTGAGTATAGTTAACTACAATTAAATACAATAACACTACATTTAACTACATAATAACTGGACAACTCGATTTGCGTGCACAGTCCGGGCACAAAGCTGGAAAATATTTATGTTGAAATATGTGAAATATGTGAAAAAGTAGAAGAATTTTGATATTAATATTGATATGGTTGACTTTGGTCAACATTTTTGGTAAACGGACCCGGATCCGTGATTTGACTATTTCAGAAAATTCGTAGAAAAATATGGAACTTGGGCATATGTCCGGAATTGAAATCCGAGGTCTAGAACCCCGATAAAAGAATTTTTCTGTTAAATTGTTTTCTGAAAATGTTTAAGGAAAATGAAACTGATTTTTTATTAAAAAGTACTGGTATCGGGCTCGTATTTTGGTTCCGACGCCCGGTACAGGTCATATATATTGGTTAAGCGCTTCTTGTAAAGTTTGGTTGGAAACGGACGTCGTTTGACGTGTTTCGGCCTTAAATTGGAAAGTTTGGAAGTTATGAAATTTTGAAAGAATTCTTGAGATTTAAGGCTAAATTCCTTGATTTTGATGTTATTTTGGTGATTTGATCGCGCGAGCAAGTTCGTATGATATTTTTGAGTTAGTGTACATAATTGGTTTGGAGCCCCGAGGGCTCGGGAGTGTTTCGGAGGTGGTTCGGGGTGTTTTCGGATTTGAAAACACAGCAGAAATTCTGCTGTTTCTGCAGAGGGATTTTGTTCTACGCGATCGCGGCCTCATCCACGCGATCGCACAGCATTGGCCAGTTCTTCTACGCGATCGCAGCATCCCTCACGCGATCGCGTAGCTTCCAGTTCCTCCCCCACGCGATCGCAGTCTTGTTCACGTGATCGCATAGAGCAAATAGGCTGCCCGGTGAGTTTCCTCTACGCGATCGCAGCAATCCTCACGCGATCGCGTAGCTTCCAGTCCTTTCTCTACGCGATCGCAACCATTTTCACGCGATCGCATAAGAGGCCAGTCTTTCCTCTACGCGATCGCAGCCCAATTCACGCGATCGCGTAGGGTAATTTCGCCCAATGAATTCTTCAGCTCAAAAACAGAACACTTACGGGATTTTATCCCATTTTCACAAACCCCTTTCTTCTCCACAACTCTTAGGCGATTTTTGAGGCATTTCTTCATCAAAGTTCATTGGGTAAGTATTGTTAACTCGTCTTCTTCGTTTTTCATCAACATCAATCAAATCCTTAGGCTTAAACATGTATAAATTGGTTGAAAATTTGAGAAATGGGTATAGTTAGGGCTTTCAAAGAATTTGCGATTTAGACCTCGTTTTGGAGTCGAACTTAAGAACAAATTGTATATTTGAACTCATGGAAGATTGGGTGAAATTATTTTGGTTCGAAACTTGAGTTTCGATTATGTGGGCTCGGGGTCGGTTTTTACTATTCCGGGCGGAATGTGGTAAAAACCATATTTAGCAATATGAACTAGTTTGTTAAGTAGAATTGATGATATTAAATCAATTGTGTATAGATACGATTGGATTGGAGTCAAATTCAAAAGGAAAAGACATTTCCACGGGGTGAATTGTTCATAAGCATTCGAGGTAAGTGTTTGTTCTATCCTAGCTTGAGGGAATAGGATTATGTGTTATGTGTTATGTGATCGAGTGCGGTGTATGGGCTGTGGTGACGAGCATCCATACATTGGTGTCTAGTATGACCGTGAGTCGTTGGAAAATAATTATTTTGAGATATATTACAGATGAATTGTTATTGTTCTCCCTTGTTGGGACTTGTTGTGAAGATTATTATTGATTGCCCTTGATGGGACGTATTATGAATTACTGTTTCTCTCTTTACCCTTAATTGTGATTGTTATTTGGGTGAGGAAGAGTGATAATGCACGAAGGGTGATGCCGTGCCATGTTTATTTATTGATTATGCACGAAGGATCATGCCGTGCCCCGTTATTGAACCATGTACGAAGGATCATGCCGTACTATGGATGTGAGGATGAGAGTAAAAGCACGAAGGGTGATGCCGTGTACTTTATTTGTTTATTTGGTGAGGATGAGAGTAAAAGCACGAAGGGTGATGCCGTGCAATTGGTTGCTATTCCTTGACTTGATATTACTTGTTTTTCCATTATATTTTATTTGGGTGATGCCGTGCAATTGTTTGCCATTTCTTGACTTGATATTACTTGTGTTTCCATTATACCTTGTTTTCCTTGTGAACTTATTTGATTGTTATTTGGGTGAGGAAGAGAGATAATGCACGAAGGGTGATGCCGTGCCATGTTTATTATTGATTATGCACGAAGGATCATGCCGTGCCATGTTTATTATTGATTATGCACGAAGGATCATGCCGTGCCATGTTTATTATTGATTATGCACGAAGGATCATGCCGTGCCCTATTATTGATTATGCACGAAGGATCATGCCGTGCCCTATTATTGAACCATGTACGAAGGATCATGCCGTACTATGGATGTGAGGATGAGAGTAAAAGCACGAAGGGTGATGCGTGTACAACTGTTTGCTATTTCTTGAATTGATATTACTTGTGTTTACATTACACTTTGTGTTTCATTGTGAAATTATTAAACTGTGGTTAATTGTTGAATTCTTTAAGATATTCCTTATGGTGTCAATACTTGATTAATTCTTCTTATTTTGTGGTACATATATATATATTGAATTGCACGGGTTTACGTGGGTGTCTCTGGTCATAGGCTTGTCACTACTTCGCCGGGATAGGCCGGGCACTTACCGACGACATGGGGTCGGTTGTGCTGATGCTACACTTCTGTGCGTTTTTGCACAGGTCCAGGTTACGATCAGGAGCAGCAGCAGCAGTAAATCGATTGCGTGGGAGTTGATCACATTTGAGACCGAGGTAGCTTGCAGACGTCCGCAGGCCCGGCGTCTCTCTCTTTATTTATGTTATTAGCTGTAGTCTCTTTGTTTCGAGACAAACAGAATTATGTTATATTTCCTTCAGACTTTTATGTGTAGTATTCCATAGTAGTTCGTGAGTTGGTGACTCCACGTCTTAGGTAGAGGATGTCGGTATGATTTTTACTTTGTATTTAATTATTTCTATCTCGATAAAGTATTCCGCAATTATTTAATTACAATTGTGTTAAAAACAGGATAGTATGAATATAGTGGCTTGCCTAGCTACCACGAGTAGGCGCCATCACGATCCCGATGTTGGGGGAAAATCCGGGTCGTGACAAGTTGGTATCAGAGCTCTAGGTTACATAGGTCTCACCACTCACGAACAAGCTTAGTAGAGTTTGGGAGGTAGGTACGGAGACGTCTGTACTTGTCCTCCAGAGTCTATTGAGTTAGGAAAGAGTCTCTTATTTGTTCTTTCTTATCGTGCGAATTTGTTCTTCAAAGTGTTAAGTTAAATTTCCACTCTTGTCTTCCCACGAATGGCGTAGTCACGTACTGCTTATCCAGTCGAACAATGGCACAGGCTGGTGATAGATCAACTATGCCTTCAAAAGTTTTACGGAGGACAGATAGGTTTTACCAAAGTCTTCGCTGCCACCTTCGGCGGTGCATCTTTTGAGAACCCACGAGATTGTGCTTGACAGTTCTTATGAGGAATTACAGAACGTGGGAATAGTCGAATGCGAGAGGTTCATTTTACTGTGCTACGGAAGGCACACAGAAGTAGTGGGAAGATAATGTATTTACCACACAAGTTATGGTCCCAACGGAAGATGCAATTATATCAGGAGATCACCTAATAAATCGTGTTGGGTTTCAACGGACCTTGACGTCCGGTCGATGTGTTGGAGTTGTGAAGGACAAATATGGTGAGTTATTGGACTATATATATATGGTATAGAAAGGTCCTCTAAATAACTTATACATATTTAAGGTTGGTTCATTTCATGGGGTAAGAAATCGCCCCAGAAGAATAACGAAGAGTTTGTGAGTAAACGGGGTAGCTCAACGGTGTTAAGCCAACATAGCAAAAGAGGAAATTGGCCATCAATGTTTGTGACAAGATTACCAAGAGGGCAAGCCGGCCAATGCAACGCTATCTACTAAACTCTATTTTTTAGAAAATGTTATGAAGACGTCACCCCGAGATTCTCTGCAATATGTGGTATGTGCGATCTGAACGGTTGTACCAGGTCACAATGACCTGTGTCCGAATATATATTGCCATGAGCAATAAGTTAACTGATCCTTAAAGGAATTTCTGTGAATGTGGAATATTGGAGAAATACAATTTTAGGAAAGCACTCAGGCTACACGCTCCATTGCAGTTAATAATTATCCTACATGGCCAGCCAGATGTAGAGGTTATGATGTTAGAGGTGGAGGTGAAAATCCTAGAGGTGGAGACCTAGCCATTGATATAATTTTTATGATATGAGGGAGGTCACTACACCAAATGTGGTCATCACACGTATAATTCAGATTGTTATAGACAGAATAATTTTTCCCTTAATTTAATTTGGTTTTTGAAAGAAAATTTAGGCGAGTCCTTTTAACATGCTCCATTCATGAGCGAGCATCGTAATCATACTACTTAAGGAAATACTCCCGTTGAGATATTACATGAGGATAGACATCCCTATTATTAGGTGTTAGTCACTAAATATCCATGAGACTAAGAGTGACTTTATATTACTTATTACAGTATGTTTTGATATAATTCTCGGAATAACTAATTTTAATCGTTAATTGTGTGCCCTATCAGTATGGGGGTTCATTTTATGTCATGATTATCTTTGACGGACAATTATTGAAAGGAAGAAAGAAATGAAATGAAAAATTTCAGATTATATGATGTGCAAGCACTGTGATTCAGAGTTGAGGATGAGATCCTCCAATTTTTGGCATAATGTGAAATATTTCTAAGCCGAGCTTCAAGTTGCGGTGGATATCATATGAGGACTGGGTCCTGGTAGTAAGAGTTTATGTGTTTAAAATTCTTCTTTTATGAATTAATACTTTCGTATCGCATTCGTAAATAAGAGTCATGTCCGTTAGGACTATTTGACAATTCTTGTATAGTTTCTATTCATATTAGCCATTTCTATTTTGAAACCGTTGAGCTTAGCCTTTGAGACGAGCACCGGGTAAGGATAAATATGACGCATTAATTCGGGAAAATAATCACGAGGTCACCATACCTCATTCTGAGTAAAGTGGGATTTGTAGAATAAGGTATTTGATAACAGGGTTAATTGACAATGTTGTAATTTAAGAATAACTCTTATGGCCAGACTTCAGAGTCATGGATATGTGCATACGCATGAGTGTGTTCGTGCCTTATTTAGACTTGTTCGTTGTAGTCTTCATTGTTTCCATATTGACATACTCCTGCAGTCATGAGGAGCATGCGCAACATCTCAGAGTGACTTTGCAAACCCTGAAAGATAGCCAACTATATGCAAAAATTTTGAAGTGTGAATTTTGGCTAAGTTCAGTTGCATTCCTGGGTCATATTGTGACGGCAGCAGGTATTCAAGTTGATCCGAAGAAGATTGAGGCAGTCAAGGACTGACCTAGACTAACATCAGCCACAGAGATATTCGGAGTTTCTTGGGATTAGCGGGTTATTATCGGCGAGGGGTTTTCATCTATTGCAACCCCGCTGACCAGATTGACACAGAAAGGTGTTCAATTTGAATAGTCAGATGAATGTGAGGCGAGCTTTCAAAAGCTCAAGACAGCCATGACTACAACACCGGTATTGATTTTACCCACAAGTGCGGGACCTTATACTGATTATTGTGATACTTCCCGTATTGGGCTTGGTGCAGTGTTAATGCAGGATGGCAAGGTTATTGCCTATGCTTCGAGGCAGTTGAAGATGCCTGAAAAGAATTACCCAGTGCATGATCTAGAATTTGCGGCGATTATTCACGCATTGAAGATCCGGAGGCATTATTTGTATGGTGTAGTATGTGAAGTATACACCGATCATAAGAGTCTTCAGTATTTGTTTAAACAAAAGAGTTGAATTTGAGGCAGAGAAGGTGGCTGGTATTGCAGAAAGATTATGATGTTACCTTTTTATATCATCAGGGAAAAAGCAAACGTGGTGGCTGACGCTTTGAGTAGGAAGTCAGCCAGTATGGGCAGTCTTGTTTATATTCCAGTCAGTCAGAGACCATTAGCTCTAGATGTCCGGGCCTTAGCCAACCGGTTCGTGAGATTAGACATTTCTGAACCTAGCAGGGTGTTAGCCTGCACGGTCGCTCGTTCTTCTTTATTAGAGCGTATCCGTGAGAGGCAATTTGATGATCCTCATTTGCGTGAGTTGAGGGATACAGTACAGCGGGGAGGTGCCACACAGGTGAATCTAGATGATGATGGGGTATTGAAATTGCAGGGTCGAGTTTGTGTGCCCAATGTCGAAGGGATTCGAAAGTCGATCTTAGCAGAGGCCCACAGTTCGCGGTATTCTATTCATCCAGGCGCCGCGAAGATGGCTCCTCATGAAGCGTTTTATGGTAAGCGGTGTCGTTCTCCGGTTGGATGGTTTGAACCGGGAGAAACTCGGTTATTCGGTACAGATTTATTCGAGGAGGCCTTAGATAAGGTCAAGATTATTCAAGATAGGCTTCGCACAGCTCAGTCTAGACAAAAGAGCTATGCAGATCGCAAGGTTCGAGATATAACTTTCATGATTGGGGAGCGAGTATTGCTCCGAGTGTCACCTATGAAGGGCGTGATGAGGTTCGGGAAGAAGGGCAAGCTCAGCCCTAGGTATATTGGCCCATTTGAGATTCTAGACAGAGTGGGAGGGGTGGCTTACAGATTAGCTTTGCCGCCTAGCTTATCGGTCGTGCATCCAGTTTTTCATGTATCTATGCTTCGGAGATACCACGGCGATCCCACACATGTGTTAGACTTCAGTACTGTCCAATTGGACAATGATCTATCTTACGAGGAGGAGCCGGTGGCTATTCTAGACCGGCAGGTTCGACAGTTGAGGTCGAAGAGTTATCCTTCTGTGCGTGTTCAGTGGAGAGGTCAGCTTCCTGAGGCATCGACCTGGGAGTCCGAGTCTGATATGCGGAGCCGTTACCCACACTTGTTTCCTGACTCAGGTACTTCTTTCTTTTGTCCGTTCGAGGACGAACGGTTGTTTTAGAGGTGGAGATTGTGACGACCCAAAGTGTCATCACTTATTTTATTAATCATTTCGAGCTTCTGAGGCCTTGAAAACCTCATTCTATGTTGCCTCGATTTGCGTGCACAATCCGGGCACAAAGCTGAAAAATATTTATGTTGAAATATGTGAAATATGTGAAAAAGTAGAAGAATTTTGATATTAATATTGATATGGTTGACTTTGGTCAACATTTTTGGTAAACGGACCCGGATCCGTGATTTGACTATTTCAGAAAATCCGTAGAAAAATATGGAACTTGGGCGTATGCCCGGAATTGAAATCCGAGGTCTAGAACCCCGGTAAAAGAATTTTTCCGTTAAATTGTTTTCTGAAAATGTTTAAGGAAAATGAAACTGATTTTTTATTAAAAAGTACTGGTATCGGGCTCGTATTTTGGTCCCGACGCCCGGTACAAGTCATATATATTGGTTAAGCGCTTCCTGTAAAGTTTGGTTGGAAACGGACGTCGTTTGACGTGTTTCGGCCTTAAATTGGAAAGTTTGGAAGTTATGAAATTTTGAAAGAATTCTTGAGATTTAAGGCTAAATTCCTTGATTTTGATGTTATTTTGGTGATTTGATCACGCGAGCAAGTTCGTATGATGTTTTTGAGTTAGTGTACATAATTGGTTTGGAGCCCGAGGGCTCGGGAGTGTTTCGGAGGTGGTTCGGGGTGTTTTCGGATTTGAAAACACAGCAGAAGTTCTGCTGTTTCTGCAGAAGGATTTTGTTCTACGCGATCGCGGCCTCATCCACGCGATCGCACAGCATTGGCCAGTTCTTCTACGCGATCGCAGCATCCCTCACGCGATCGCGTAGCTTCCAGTTCTTCCCCCACGCGATCGCAGTCATGTTCACCTACGCAATCGCAGTTGCCTGGTGAATTTCCTCTACGCGATCGCAGCATCCCTCACGCGATCGCGTAGCTTCCAGTCCTTTCTCTACGCGATCGCAACCATTTTCACGCGATCGCATAAGAGGCCAGTCTTTCCTCTACGCGATCGCAGCCCAATTCACGCGATCGCGTAGGGTAATTTCGCCCAGTGAATTCTTCAGCTCAAAAACAGAACACTTACGGGATTTTATCCCATTTTCACAAACCCCTTTCTTCTCCACAGCTCTTAGGCGATTTTTGAGGCATTTCTTCATCAAAGTTCATTGGGTAAGTATTGTTAACTCGTCTTCTTCGTTTTTCATCAACATCAATCAAATCCTTAGGCTTAAACATGTATAAATTGGTTGAAAATTTGAGAAATGGGTATAGTTAGGGCTTTCAAAGAATTTGCGATTTAGACCTCGTTTTGGAGTCGAACTTAAGAACAAATTGTATATTTGAACTCATGGAAGATTGGGTGAAATTATTTTGGTTCGAAACTTGAGTTTCGATTATGTGGGCTCGGGGTCGGTTTTTACTATTCCGGGCAGAATGTGGTAAAAACCATATTTAGCAATATGAACTAGTTTGTTAAGTAGAATTGATGATATTAAATCAATTGTGTATAGATACGATTGGATTGGAGTCAAATTCAAAAGGAAAAGACATTTCCACGGGGTGAATTGTTCATAAGCATTCGAGGTAAGTGTTTGTTCTATCCTAGCTTGAGGGAATAGGATTATATGTTATGTGTTATGTGATCGAGTGCGGTGTATGGGCTGTGGTGACGAGCATCCATACACCGGCGTCTAGTATGACCGTGAGTCGTTGGAAAATAATTATTTTGAGATATATTACAGATGAATTGTTATTGTTCTCCCTTGTTGGGACTTGTTGTGAAGATTATTATTGATTGCCCTTGATGGGACGTATTATGAATTACTGCTTCTCTCTTTACCCTTAACTGTGATTGTTATTTGGGTGAGGAAGAGTGATAATGCACGAAGGGTGATGCCGTGCCATGTTTTATTATTTATGCACGAAGGATCATGCCGTGCCCTGTTATTGAACCATGTACGAAGGATCATGCCGTACTATGGATGTGAGGATGAGAGTAAAAGCACGAAGGGTGATGCCGTGTACTTTATTTGTTTATTTGGTGAGGATGAGAGTAAAAGCACGAAGGGTGATGCCGTGCAATTGGTTGCTATTCCTTGACTTGATATTACTTGTTTTTCCATTATATTTTATTTGGGTGATGCCGTGCAATTGTTTGCCATTTCTTGACTTGATATTACTTGTGTTTCCATTATACCTTGTTTTCCTTGTGAACTTATTTGATTGTTTTTTGGGTGAGGAAGAGAGATAATGCACGAAGGGTGATGCCGTGCCATGTTTATTATTGATTATGCACGAAGGATCATGCCGTGCCATGTTTATTATTGATTATGCACGAAGGATCATGCCGTGCCATGTTTATTATTGATTATGCACGAAGGATCATGTCGTGCCCTATTATTGATTATGCACGAAGGATCATGCCGTGCCCTATTATTGAACCATGTACGAAGGATCATGCCGTACTATGGATGTGAGGATGAGAGTAAAAGCACGAAGGGTGATGCCGTGCAACTGTTTGCTATTTCTTGAATTGATATTACTTGTGTTTACATTACACTTTGTGTTTCATTGTGAAATTATTAACTGTGGTTAATTGTTGAATTCTTTAAGATATTCCTTATGGTGTCAATACTTGATTAATTCTTGTTATTTTGTGGTACATATATATATATTGAATTGCACAGGTTTATGTGGGTGTCTGGTCCTAGGCTTGTCACTACTTCGCCGGGATAGGCCAGGCACTTACCAGCACATGGGGTCGGTTGTGCTGATGCTACACTTCTGTGCGTTTTTGCACAGGTCCAGGTTACGATCAGGAGCAGCAGCGGCAGTAAATAGATTGCGTGGGAGTTGATCACATTTGAGACCGAGGTAGCTTGCAGACGTCCGCAGGCCCGGCGTCTCTTTCTTTATTTATGTTTAGCTGTAGTCTCTTTGTTTCGAGACAAACAGAATTATGTTATATTTCCTTCAGACTTTTATGTGTAGTATTCCATAGTAGTTCGTGAGTTGGTGACTCCACGTCTTAGGTAGAGGATGTCGGTATGATTTTTACTTTGTATTTAATTATTTCTATCTCGATAAAGTATTCCGCAATTATTTAATTACAATTGTGTTAAAAACAGGATAGTATGAATATAGTGGCTTGCCTAGCTACCACGAGTAGGCGCCATCACGATCCCGATGTTGGGGAAAAATCCGGGTCGTGAAAAGTTGGTATCAGAGCTCTAGGTTACATAGGTCTCACCACTCTACTACAATTAAAATACATTTAACTGCATAATAACTGAGAACAATTACAATAAAAAATGTCAGTATAACTAAAATTTAACTACAAAATCACTGAAAACAACTACAAATCTACCACAATATAACTACAATTTAACTACAAATATATTAACGATTCATATAAAAATACAAAATAACGACAATTAAAACCTCAAAATTGAGACAAATTAAAAGGTTTCCAGAAACTACGCGGATAAATTAAATAAAAATACCTTTTCTAAAATATTATGAGGGCTGACTTTTTTAGCTTTTTTTGAATGTTTCTTTTTTGATTTTTTTGAAGAAGATGGAGATAACTTCAATTTTTTTCCAGATTGAAGCTTGGGTGAATCCTCGAAAAAATAGGAAAAAATTGAACAAAAGAGGAAAAGAACTGAACAAAAGAAAAAACGTGAGGGAGAAAAGAACCGGGGGAAAATCGTGGGGAGGGGGGGTGGGGCGTGAGGAACGAAAACTTTTAAAATTAGAAGAGAAAGAAGCGGGTAACAAAATAAATTGGGAGATTTTGTCCCTAAATACACTCATACATTTAATGATAACTTAATTAAAGCCTTAATTTGAATTATGGTATATAAATTGAAACTTGGTATGCTTAAATGTAATAAACACAAACCTTAAACATGGTTGGTAATAAGGTTTGCTATATGGTATACACATGTAACACTTATTTTATTAATAATTTCGAGCTTCTGAGGCCTTGTAAACCTCATTCTATGTTGCCTCGATTTACGTGCACGATCCGAGCATGTAGCCGGAAAGATTTTGTGATAGAAAATATGAATTTTATGAGAAATGTGGATAAAAATGATATTAATATTGATATGGTTGACTTCGGTCAACATTTTCGGTAAACGGATCCGGACCCGAGATTGGATGGTCCCGAGAGGTCCGTAGGAAAATATGGGACTTGGACATGTGTCCGGAGTCGAATTCGAGGCCTAGAGCCCAAGTTATGAATTTTTATGTGAAATTGTTTTTGATACAATTATTAAAGGAAATAAATTGATAGACATTGGTATCGGGCTCGTATTTTGGTTCCGACGCCCGGTACAAGTCTTAAATATTATATATGTGATTTCTGTAAAGTTTGGTGACATTTGGATGTCGTTTGAGATGTTTTGGACCTTGAGTTCCAAGTTAAGAAGTTTTGAAAATCAAAACTATGAAAACCATGAGTTTGGGGCTTGATTTGATTGAAACGAAGTGATATTGGCGATATGATCGCACGAACAAGTCCATAATGTGTTTTAGAGGTTGTGTACATGTTTGGTTTGGAGCCCGGGGGCTCGGGTAAAGATTTGATAGGCCGTTGGATGAAAATCTGAATTTTGAACTGCTGGTTTTTTCACCCAGCTGTTGGCTTCGCAATTGCGAAGAATTTCTCGCAATTGCGAAGATGACAGACCAAGGCAGGGTTCGCAAATGCGAACCCTTGATCGCAAATGCGAAGGGCGTCCGACCAGCCATGCTTCGCAAATGCGAAGCTTTCTTCGCAAATGCGAAGGATGCCTGCCCAGCCAGGCTTCGCAAATGCGAAGCTTTCTTCGCAAATGCGAAGGATGCCTGCCCAGCCAGGCTTCGCAAATGCGAAGATTTCTTCGCAAATGCGAAGGATGCCTTGTTCGCAAATGCGAACCTTTTGTCGCAAATGCGAACTTCCCACCCTTAGCTTATTTTTCAAACTCCAGAAATTGGTCGGGGTTCGCAATTGCGAACCCATGTTCGCAAATGCGAACACGGAGACCTGAAAAACACGAATTTCAGTCATTTCTTCATTTTTTCACAAAACCAAAACACCCATTTGCGACTCTTCAAGGATTTCTTCTTCACCAAAACGATTGTAAGTCACTTTTTACTTAATTCTTTCAATTCCTAACATCATTAAACATGTTTTTCATTAGAAATCAAATGTTTTCATGGTAAAATTCTTGTTTTTGTTAGAAAATAGGGTTTTTCATAAATTGGGGAATTGGACCTCGAATTGAGGTCCGATTTTGAAACAAATTATATACGTGAACTCGTGGGGGATGGGTAACCGGATTTTGGTCCTAACCCCGAATTCCGATCATGTGGGCCCGGGGTTGAAATTTACTATTCATGGAAGAATGTTGTAAAAGTGTTATTTGGTATTAAGAATTAGTTTGTTGGGTAGAATTGATGATATTAAATCAATTGTGTATAGATACGGTTGAATTGGAGCCAAATTGAAAGAAAAGACATATCCACGGATTGAATTGTTCATAAGCACTCGAGGTAAGTGTTTGTTCTATCCTAGCTTGAGGGAATAGGATTATGTGTTATGTGTTTTGTGATCGAGTGCGGTGTATGGGTTGTGGTGACGAGCATCCATACATTGGCGTCTAGTATGACCGTGAGTCGTTGAAAAATGATATTTTGAGATATATTACATGTGAATCGTTATTGTTCTCCCTTGTTGGGACTTGTTGTGAAGATAATTATTGATTGCCCTTGATGGGACGATTTATGAATTGTTGTTTCTTTCTCTGCCCTTAACTGTGATTGTTATTTGGGTGAGGAAGAGTGATAATGCACGAAGGGTGATGCCGTGCCATGTTTATTTATTTATGCACGAAGGATCATGCCGTGCCATGTTTATTATTGATTATGCACGAAGGATCATGCCGTGCCATGTTTATTATTGATTATGCACGAAGGATCATGCCGTGCCATGTTTATTATTGATTATGCACGAAGGATCATGCCGTGCCCTATTATTGAACCATGTACGAAGGATCATGCCGTACTATGGAGGTGAGGATGAGAGTAAAAGCACGAAGGGTGATGCCGTGCAACTATTTGCTATTCCTTGACTTGATATTACTTGTTTTTCCATTATATTTTATTTGGGTGATGACGTGCAACTATTTGCTATTCCTTGACTTGATATTACTTGTTTTTCCATTATATTTTATTTGGGTGATGACGTGCAACTATTTGCCATTCCTTGACTTGATATTACTTGTGTTTCCATTATACCTTGTTTTCCTTGTGAACTTATTAACTGTTGTTAATTGTTGAGTTCTTTGAGATATTCCTTATTGTGTTATTACTTGGTTAATTCTTGTTAATTGTGGTAATATGATTATTGAAATAATTGGGAGCGGGTGGTACGCCTACCACAAGATATGATTATTGATATAATTGGGAGCGGGTGGTACGCCTACCACAAGATATGATTATTGAAATATTTGGGAGCGGGTGGTACGCCTACCACAAGATATGATTATTGAAATATTTGGGAGCGGGTGGTACGCCTACCACAAGATATGATTATTGAAATATTTGGGAGCGGGTGGTACGCCTACCACAAGATATGATTATTGATATATTTGGGAGCGGGTGGTACGCCTACCACAAGATATGATTATTGAAATATTTGGGAGCGGGTGGTACGCCTACCACAAGATATGATTATTGATATATTTGGGAGCGGGTGGTACGCCTACCACAAGATATAATTACTTGTGATAGTTGGGAGCGGGTGGTACGCCTACCACGAGATATGAAATGAGAGAGGAATTGAGACATGAAAGTCAGATTTATTATGTTGATTAGATTATTTTAGATATCGTGAGTTATTGAATATTATTTCAGAGCAGAGTATTTCTTTATAAATGTGTTATATATATATATATATATATATATATATATTGCAACTGCACAGGTTTATGTGGGTGTCCGGTCCTAGGCTTGTCACTACTTCGTCGGGATAGGCCGGGCACTTACCAGACATGGGGTCGGTTGTGCTACTACACTCTGCGCTCTTTTTGCGCAGATACAGGTTACGGACAGCAGCAGCGGCAGCAATAAGTAGATTGCGTGGGAGTTGATCATATTTGAGACCGAGGTAGCTTGCAGGCGTCCGCAGGCCCGGCGTCTCTTTCTTTATCTATATTATTAGCTGGAGTCTCTTTGTTCCGAGACAAACAGAATTGTGTTATATTTCTTCAGACTTTTATGTGTAGTATTCCATAGTAGTTTGTGAGTTGGTGATTCCACATCTTGGGTAGAGGATTTTCGGTATGGTTTTACCTTGTGAATTGTTATTTCCATTTCGATAAAGTATTCCGCATTTATTCAATCAAAATTGTGTTAAAAACGGGATAGTATGAATACAGTGGCTTGCCTAGCTACCACGAGTAGGCGCCATCACGATCCCGATGTTGGGGGAAAATCTGGGTCGTGACAAGTTGGTATCAGAGCTCTAGGTTACATAGGTCTCACCACTCACGAACAAGCTTAGTAGAGTTTGAGAGGTAGGTACGGAGACGTCTGTACTTGTCCTCCAGAGTCTATTGAGTTAGGAAAGAGTCTCTTCATTTGTTCTTTCTTATCGTGCGAATTTGTTCTTCAAAGTGTTAAGTTAAATTTCCACTCTTGTCTTCCCACGAATGGCGTAGTCACGTCCCGCTTATCCAGCCGAACAATGGCACAGGCTGGTGATAGATCAACTATGCCTTCAAAAGTTTTACGGAGGACGGATAGGTTTCACCAAAGTCTTCGCTACCACCTTCAGCGGTGCATCTTTTGAGAACCCACGAGATTGTGCTTGACAGTTCTTATGAGGAATTACGGAACGTGGGAATAGTCGAATGCGAGGAGTTCATTTTACTGTGCTACAGAAGGCACACAGAAATAGTGGGAAGATAATGTATTTACCACATCGGTTATGGTCCCAACGGAAGATGCAATTATATCAGGAGATCACCTAATAAATCGTGTTGGGTTTCAACGGACCTTGACGTCCGGTCGATGTGTTGGAGTTGTGAAGGACAAATATGGTGAGTTATTGGACTATATATATATGGTATAGAAAGGTCCTCTAAATAATTTATACATATTTAAGGTTGGTTCATTTCATGGGGTAAGAAATCGCCCCAGAAGAATAACGAAGAGTTTGTGAGTAAACGGGGTAGCTCAACAGTGTTAAGCCAACATAGCAAAAGAGGAAATTGGCCATCAATGTTTGTGACAAGATTACCAAGAGGGCAAGCCGGCCAATGCAACGCTATCTACTAAACTCTATTTTTTTGAAAATGTTATGAAGACGTCACCCCGAGATTCTCTGCAATATGTGGTATGTGCGATCTGAACGGTTGTACCAGGTCACAATGACTGTGTCCGAATATATATTGCCATGAGCAATAAGTTAACTGATCCTTCAAGGAATTGCTGTGAATGTGGAATATTGGAGAAATACAATTTTAGGAAAGCACTCGGGCTACACGCTCCATTGCAGTTAATAATTATCCTACATGGCCAGCCAGATGTAGAGGTTATGATGTTAGAGGTGGAGGTGAAAATCCTAGAGGTGGAGACCCGGCCATTGATATAATTTTTATGATATGAGGGAGGTCACTACACCAAATGTGGTCATCACACGTATAATTCAGATTGTTATAGACAGAATAATTTTTCCCTTAATTTAATTTGGTTTTTGAAAGAAAATTTAGGCGAGTCCTTTTAACATGCTCCATTCATGAGCGAGCATCGTAATCATCAAACCTACTTAGGGAAATACTCACGTTGAGATATTACATGAGGATAGACATCCCTATTATTAGGTGTTAGTCACTAAAATATCCATGAGGCTAAGAGTGACTTTATATTACTTATTACAGTGGGTTTTGATATAATTCTCGGAATAACTAATTTTAATCGTTAATTGTGTGCCCTATCAGTATGGGGGTTCATTTTATGTCATGATTATCTTTGACGGACAATTATTGAAAGGAAGAAAGAAATGAAATGAAAAATTTCAGATTATATGATGTGCAAGCACTGTGATTCAGAGTTGAGGATGAGATCCTCCAATTTTTGGCATAATGTGAAATATTTCTAAGCCGAGCTTCAAGCTGCGGTGGATATCATATGAGGACCGGGTCCTGGTAGTAAGAGTTTATGTGTTTAAAATTCTTCTTTTATGAATTAATACTTTCGTATCGCATTCGTAAATAAGAGTCATGCCCGTTAGGACTATTTGACAATTCTTGTATAGTTTCTATTCATATTAGCCATTTCTATTTTGAAACCTTTGAGCTTAGCCTTTGAGACGAGCTTTCAAAAGCTCAAGACAGCCATGACTACAGCACCGGTATTGATTTTACCCACAAGTGCGGGACCTTATACTGATTATTGTGATGCTTTCCGTATTGGGCTTGGTGCAGTGTTAATGCAGGATGGCAAGGTTATTGCCTATGCTTCGAGGCAGCTGAAGATGCATGAAAAGAATTACCGAGTGCATGATCTAGAATTTGCGGCGATTATTCACGCATTGAAGATCTGGAGGCATTATTTGTATGGTGTAGTATGTGAAGTATACACCGATCATAAGAGTCTTCAGTATTTGTTTAAACAAAAGAGTTGAATTTGAGGCAGAGAAGGTGGCTGGTATTGCAGAAAGATTATGATGTTACCTTTTTATATCATCGGGGAAAAAGCAAACGTGGTGACTGACGCTTTGAGTAGGAAGTCAGCCAGTATGGGCAGTCTTGTTTATATTCCGGTCAGTCAGAGACCATTAGCTCTAGATGTCCAGGCCTTAGCCAACCGGTTCGTGAGATTAGACATTTCTGAGCCTAGCAGGGTGTTAGACTGCACGGTCGCTCGTTCTTCTTTATTAGAGCGTATCCGTGAGAGGCAATTTGATGATCCTCATTTGCGTGAGTTGAGAGATACAGTATAGCGGGGAGGTGCCACACAGGTGAATCTAGATGATGATGGAGTATTGAAATTGCAGGGTCGAGTTTGTGTGCCCAATGTCAAAGGGATTCGAAAGTTGATCTTAGCAGGGGCCCACAGTTCGCGGTATTCTATTCATCCAGGCGCCGCGAAGATGTACCAGGACTTACGGCAACACTATTGGTAGGCGATGTCGATCACCAGTTGGATGGTTTGAACCGGGAGAGGCTCGGTTGTTGGGTACAGACTTAGTTCAGGAGGCCTTAGATAAGGTCAAGACTATTCAGGAGAGATTGCGTTCAGCTCGGTCTAGGCAAAAGACTTATGCGGATCGTAAGGTTCGAGATGTAGATTTCATGGTTGGTGAACGAGTATTGCTCCGAGTGTCGCCTATGAAGGGCGTGATGAGGTTTGGGAAGAAGGGCAAGCTCGGCCCTAGGTATATTGGTCCATTTGAGATTCTAGACAGAGTGGGAGGGGTGGCTTACAGATTAGCTTTGCCGCCTAGCTTATCAGCCGTGCATCCGGTTTTTCACGTATCTATGCTTCGGAGATACCACGGTGATCCCACACATGTGTTAGACTTCAGTACTGTCCAATTGGACAATGATCTATCCTACGAGGAGGAGCCGGTGGCTATTCTAGACCGGCAGGTTCGACAGCTGAGGTCGAAGAGTTATCCGTCTGTGCGTGTTCAGTGGAGAGGTCAGCCTCCTAAGGCATCGACCTGGGAGTCCGAGTCTGATATGCGGAGCCGTTACCCACACTTGTTTCCTGACTCAGGTACTTCTTTCTTTTGTCCGTTCGAGGACGAACGATTGTTTTAGAGGTGGAGATTGTGACGACCCAAAGGGTCATCACTTATTTTATTAATAATTTCGAGCTTCTGAGGCCTTGTAAACCTCATTCTATGTTGCCTCGATTTACGTGCACGATCCGAGCATGTAGCCGGAAAGATTTTGTGATAGAAAATATGAATTTTATGAGAAATGTGGATAAAAATGATATTAATATTGATATGGTTGACTTCGGTCAACATTTTCGGTAAACGGATCCGGACCCGAGATTGGATGGTCCCGAGAGGTCCGTAGGAAAATATGGGACTTGGACATGTGTCCGGAGTCGAATTCTGAGGCCTAGAGCCCAAGTTATGAATTTTTATGTGAAATTATTTTTGATACAATTATTAAAGGAAATAAATTGATAGACATTGGTATCGGGCTCGTATTTTGGTTCCGACGCCCGGTACAAGTCTTAAATATTATATATGTGATTTCTGTAAAGTTTGGTGACATTTGGATGTCGTTTGAGATGTTTTGGACCTTGAGTTCCAAGTTAAGAAGTTTTGAAAATCAAAACTATGAAAACCATGAGTTTGGGGCTTGATTTGATTGAAACGAAGTGATATTGGCGATATGATCGCACGAACAAGTCCATAATGTGTTTTAGAGGTTGTGTACATGTTTGGTTTGGAGCCCGGGGGCTCGGGTAAAGATTTGATAGGCCGTTGGATGAAAATCTGAATTTTGAACTGCTGGTTTTTTTCACCCAGCTGTTGGCTTCGCAATTGCGAAGAATTTCTCGCAATTGCGAAGGTGACGGACCAAGGCAGGGTTCGCAAATGCGAACCCCTGATCGCAAATGCGAAGGAGCCTGCCCAGCCATGCTTCGCAAATGCGAAGCTTTCTTCGCAAATGCGAAGGATGCCTGCCCAGCCAGGCTTCGCAAATGCGAAGCTTTCTTCGCAAATGCGAAGGATGCCTGCCCAGCCAGGCTTCGCAAATGCGAAGATTTCTTCGCAAATGCGAAGGATGCCTTGTTCGCAAATGCGAACCTTTTGTCGCAAATGCGAACTTCCCACCCTTAGCTTATTTTTCAAACTCCAGAAATTGGTCGGGGTTCGCAATTGCAAACCCATGTTCGCAAATGCGAACACAGAGACCTGAAAAACACGAATTTCAGTCATTTCTTCATTTTTTCACAAAACCAAAACACCCATTTGCGACTCTTCAAGGATTTCTTCTTCACCAAAACGATTGTAAGTCACTTTTTACTTAATTCTTTCAATTCCTAACATCATTAAACATGTTTTTCATTAGAAATCAAATGTTTTCATGGTAAAATTCTTGTTTTTGTTAGAAAATAGGGTTTTTCATAAATTGGGGAATTGGACCTCGAATTGAGGTCCGATTTTGAAACAAATTATATACGTGAACTCGTGGGGGATGGGTAACCGGATTTTGGTCCTAACCCCGAATTCCGATCATGTGGGCCCGGGGTTGAAATTTACTATTCATGGCAGAATGTTGTAAAAGTGTTATTTGGTGTTAAGAATTAGTTGTTGAGTAGAATTGATGATATTAAATCAATTGTGTATAGATACGGTTGAATTGGAGCCAAATTGAAAGAAAAGACATATCCACGGATTGAATTGTTCATAAGCACTCGAGGTAAGTGTTTGTTCTATCCTAGCTTGAGGGAATAGGATTATGTGTTATGTGTTTTGTGATCGAGTGCGGTGTATGGGCTGTGGTGACGAGCATCCATACATTGGCGTCTAGTATGACCGTGAGTCGTTGAAAAATGATATTTTGAGATATATTACATGTGAATCGTTATTGTTCTCCCTTGTTGGGACTTGTTGTGAAGATAATTATTGATTGCCCTTGATGGGACGATTTATGAATTGTTGTTTCTTTCTCTGCCCTTAACTGTGATTGTTATTTGGGTGAGGAAGAGTGATAATGCACGAAGGGTGATGCCGTGCCATGTTTATTTATTTATGCACGAAGGATCATGCCGTGCCATGTTTATTATTGATTATGCACGAAGGATCATGCCGTGCCATGTTTATTATTGATTATGCACGAAGGATCATGCCGTGCCATGTTTATTATTGATTATGCACGAAGGATCATGCCGTGCCCTATTATTGAACCATGTACGAAGGATCATGCCGTACTATGGAGGTGAGGATGAGAGTAAAAGCACGAAGGGTGATGCCGTGCAACTATTTGCTATTCCTTGACTTGATATTACTTGTTTTTCCATTATATTTTATTTGGGTGATGACGTGCAACTATTTGCTATTCCTTGACTTGATATTACTTGTTTTTCCATTATATTTTATTTGGGTGATGACGTGCAACTATTTGCCATTCCTTGACTTGATATTACTTGTGTTTCCATTATACCTTGTTTTCCTTGTGAACTTATTAACCGTTGTTAATTGTTGAGTTCTTTGAGATATTCCTTATTGTGTTATTACTTGGTTAATTCTTGTTAATTGTGGTAATATGATTATTGATATAATTGGGAGCGGGTGGTACGCCTACCACAAGATATGATTATTGATATAATTGGGAGCGGGTGGTACGCCTACCACAAGATATGATTATTGAAATATTTGGGAGCGGGTGGTACGCCTACCACAAGATATGATTATTGAAATATTTGGGAGCGGGTGGTACGCCTACCACAAGATATGATTATTGAAATATTTGGGAGCGGGTGGTACGCCTACCACAAGATATGATTATTGATATATTTGGGAGCGGGTGGTACGCCTACCACAAGATATGATTATTGAAATATTTGGGAGCGGGTGGTACGCCTACCACAAGATATGATTATTGATATATTTGGGAGCGGGTGGTACGCCTACCACAAGATATGATTATTGTGATAGTTGGGAGCGGGTGGTACGCCTACCACGAGATATGAAATGAGAGAGGAATTGAGACATGAAAGTCAGATTTATTATGTTGATTAGATTATTTTAGATATCGTGAGTTATTGAATATTATTTCAGAGCAGAGTATTTCCTTATAAATGTGTTATATATATATATATATATTGCAACTGCACAGGTTTATGTGGGTGTCTGGTCCTAGGCTTGTCACTACTTCGCCGGGATAGGCCAGCCACTTACCAGCACATGGGGTCGGTTGTGCTGATACTACACTCTGCGCTCTTTTTGCGCAGATACAGGTTACGAACAGCGGCAGCGGCAGCAGTAAGTAGATTGCGTGGGAGTTGATCATATTTGAGACCGAGGTAGCTTGCAGGCGTCCGCAGGCCCGGCGTCTCTCTCTTTATCTATATTATTAGCTGGAGTCTCTTTGTTCCGAGACAAACAGAATTGTGTTATATTTCTTCAGACTTTTATGTGTAGTATTCCATAGTAGTTTGTGAGTTGGTGATTCCACATCTTGGGTAGAGGATTTTCGGTATGGTTTTACCTTGTGAATTGTTATTTCCATTTCGATAAAGTATTCCGCATTTATTCAATCAAAATTGTGTTAAAAACAGGATAGTATGAATACAGTGGCTTGCCTAGCTACCACGAGTAGGCGCCAACACAAACCTTAAACATGGTTGGTAATAAGGTTTGCTATATGGTATACACATGTAAAAATTCCTTGAAAAATAATCATTATTTTGCTGCAACATGAAATGTTCCAGCATAATATACTGGAGATTGGTGCACTTGTGTATGAACTTCCAGCATATTACGCTGGAACTCTAACATGTAAAAAGTTCAATATAATATACTAGAGATTGGAGCACCGATATTCTAATCTACAGTATATTATGTTGGACCGAACATTTGTCTCTATTTCAAAAAATTGAAAAAGTATAATCCTTGGACAATTACTCTTTTTGCACAACGTTAGAGTCAGTCCAATGTTTGCTCATATAATTTTCATCTTGCTCACAAATCATTATATTATGGTCTAACGTTTACAATAATTTATAAAATTTTAGCCCGTAATTTAATATTTTGTCATCAAACTTTTATTTTACTTATAAAAAATTATATTATGGTCTAAGAGATAGTACATATTAATACCTATAAATATTTATTACTCCCTCCGATTCACTATAAGTATCCAATTTATTTTTCTTTTTGGTTCAAAATAAGTGTCTAGTTATGTAATCAAGAAAGAATTAATTTGTTTTTACAAAATAACTCCTATATACATATTCCTAAAAAAAATTCTTACTCCTCACATTAAATATTTAATTAGAGATAGTTTTGTCATAGTAAGTATTTTTGTATAAAATTTAATATTTTTTTAATGAATGTGTTAAAAGTAAATTGAATATTGTGAACCGCGTAACAAAATAGTACTCCCTATGGTCCAAAATAAGTGGTTTTTTGGCCTTTTTTTTGTCCAAAATAAGTGATTTTTTCGGATTTCAAGAATGACTTAATGATGTTTTTCCTACATTGTCCTTGGAGTAAATAGTATTGGAATATGTGTTAGGAGTGTTTATGTGAGATAGTAAGATTAAAATAGTCAATTTTATTACTAATTAATGTTCAAAAAAAAAATCACTTATTTTAAATCGGAGAGTATATGATACAAAAAGGACAACCAGCAAAAATTTACCTACGTCACTTGGGAAAAGTGAGCTCAAACATAGACATTGTAGAAAGCCCAAATCTGGGTCCACATTAGAGTTTTTCTGTTTTTATTGCCAAAAAAACAACAATTAGAGGTTTCATACACGAGACTCTGGTCAACTTTATGAACATAGACGGTAAAACGTCAAGATTCAGACATTTTATTGGCCCTACATCCGAGGAAACTAATACTTACCGCGAACCGCTGAGAACTGACTTCCAAAAAAGTAGTTGCACAAACTACGTCGTTATTTTCCCACTTTTCTTGCCTCCTACTATATAAATCACAAATCATTTCTTCTCTTTTCTATTCTTTTACCCTATTGTCTTCTTGTTTACACTCAAAAAAACCATTTTCCCAATACATGCATTCATCTGGGCATCTTTCTTGATTTGTTACATTTTTTTATCCCTCATTTTCTTGTTAATTAATCAAATAGAGGATAGCAAAATTGCAACACATTGAACCTAGACGTGTGAATTCTTTTTTGATGCCCAGAAGTTACAAGGACCATTGAGTGTGCGAGCAAAAAGGCACGGTAATTACTTAATCTGAGTCTCTCTCTATATATATATATGTCCTTTTCTTGATATCTTTTTAGGAGTATCTTTAATCATTTCAAGTATGTTTTTTTTTAAATTATTATTACCACCTTTTACGCATTTCTTTAGTTCAATTTCTTGTATGTTTAGCTTAGTTTAATAGGTATTTGGCTCTGCATGTGGAGTTGTGACCTAAGTGGGGGATCTCATCTTCTATATATATATATGCATAGGTACTAATGCACCATATCACTATCAATGGTATACAAGAACGGCTTATGGAATGAAAAGGGGAGTGCTATATGTTAAATGGAAAAGAAAATGTCTTGTGAATATCATGATTTATAGTATTAATTTCATACAATTTATTTTGTTTTAAGATTATGTTTTATTAGTTTCCCGTTTCTAGTTTAAGGGTGAAAACAAAATAAAAAAGAGGAGAACATAGTAGTCAGTAGCGATGGACGCATTGTACTGAGATTTGCCCCTTTTCTCATTTTTATTTTTAATAATTGGGGAAGAGTAAAATGTCTTGAGATTTATCAAATTAAAGAGGTCTGTGAGTTTCTGCATAAATCATACAATTTCTGTTTCTTTTTATATTTCTAGTAAATATTTTTGGAGGGAGGGGGGAGGGGTGGGGTGGGGTAGGTTGGATTTTAGTGATTTCTGATTATTCTATCCTTGTTTTGGAATTTAACATTCCTCCCTCATATACTCTCGAATAAAGGGGTTGGGAATGGAGAGGAGAGTAGAGGAGATGAAAAATGGTATTATAAGCTAAGAAATTTATCATGCTTAACTTGTAGTAACCAGCAGAATTGTTTGGTACTTAATTTGTTCTTTTCTTTATGTCTTTTCCTGCTTAATTATACATTAGTTTATGAAAAAAATCAGCTAAGTTTAACTAGATAAGGTGTAAACGGATCTTTCTAGAATGTCCACATCAAATGTGTTTTCCCTGTTGCTAAATACTTCTCAGTCAAAAAACGACAGTTTGTTGCACTAAGCTCCCATATGCAACGACCGGCCTCCATTGACTCTATTGTATTTGCAAATACCTAGACAGAAAAGAGAATATAGCTTGAAAATTGTAGTTGTTATTTTTACATTTTGGATGTCAATCTTGTCGTCGTGAATCTATCATATTAGTTGTGCTTTCTAGAAATACTAACATTAAAAAAGATTCAAATTCTCATTGTAAATAAACCAATGGTTTTGGACATCCATTTTCTGTTAGATAAAATACAAAAGGTTTGCTTTTAGTTTCCAACACCTGTATGTACTCAGCAAAATGATCAAGATTCATGCTTAGTTGCATATAGCAGTAACGCTTTCTTCAAGATAATAAAGCCTGGTGCTCGAATTTTTTGACAATTTATATTAAGTGAAAGCAAGAACTTTCCAAGTTTCCACGAACAATCATCGTTTTTTGACGGTTTTTCCGCTTCTCACAGCTGCTCTTTACTTAAAAATTCAAGAGGATATCTATGTTTTTCAATACCAATATATCTCGCCTTCATTTTCTGCGTGTGTGCAATATGAAATGGTAGGTAGTGTACTGTCATTGATCCTTCTGTATGACCTTGAATGTTTTTACTTCATCTTTCTCTTATTAGTTACTATCAAGTTGTAGTGAATGTAGCACTGAGTAATGCTAAGATTGAAGTATATGTTTAGTACCGAGTAGAAGCTAGTTGATTTGAGCAAAAGCCCTTATGAGGTGTCAAATGCATTTTGTTGATTTGGCTCGTATTGGAATTTAGTATTTCTCTTACTGGCTGTAATAGAAATTATGTTACCTCTGCCTTACAGGTGAATTATCCAATTATAATCTAAGATGGGACGATCTAGCGTTGAGGCAATAGAAACAAAAGAAATGGACTACCAAAGTTTGCCATCCCCTCAACACCAAGAAGCACCATATATGCACAAGGTTGGAGTCCCACCGAAACAAAACCTATTCGATGAATTTAAGAGCACTGTGAAGGAAACATTGTTTGCAGATGATCCTCTACGCTCCTTTAAGGATCAGTCAAGGTCTCGTAAGTTTGTCCTTGGTTGGCAGGCTGTATTTCCCATACTAGATTGGGGTAGAAGCTATAATGTTTCTAAGTTTAGAGGTGATCTTATTGCTGGTCTCACTATTGCAAGTCTCTGCATTCCTCAGGTATATTTAGAGCATGCACATAGGACTTGTGTAAATCAATTGAAGACTTTTATGTTTCATGAGTTTAACCATATTGCAACTGGTTTAACAGGACATTGGCTATTCAAAGCTCGCAAATTTAGCTCCTCAATATGGGCTATGTAAGTGTACATTTGCTTAATTAGTATACATTTGGTAAAAGTATAATGAACCCTCTTTCATGCATGTTTTTCTTCAAATTTTCCAGACTCCAGCTTTGTTCCACCTTTGATTTATGCCTTCATGGGTAGCTCAAGAGATATAGCGATAGGACCTGTTGCTGTTGTATCACTATTGCTAGGGTCTCTGCTTAGCAATGAAATTGATCCAACTACAAATCCAAATGAATATCGGAGGCTTGCATTTACAGCTACTTTTTTTGCTGGCATTACTCAAGTTACTCTTGGAATCTTAAGGTATACAAGAATTGCCAAGATTAAGAGCTTGTAGCTGTACACTTGTAGTTTTGATTTTCTTCATCTCATTCGATGCAAGAATTTATTGATTTCTTTTCCCTTTCTGACTTGCCAACGGACAGCTAGCTTTAACTACTACTTTACTTCCATTTCAGATTGGGATTTTTAATCGACTTCTTATCTCATGCTGCTGTTGTCGGTTTCATGGGTGGCGCGGCCATTACAATTGCCCTCCAGCAACTAAAAGGTTTTCTGGGCATCAAGAAGTTTACCAAGGAAACTGATATCATTTCGGTGATGAAATCAGTATGGCGTTCGGCTCACCACGGAGTGAGTTATCTTGTCCTTCTAGGCATCCTTCTTAAGAGGTTTTATCTGCATTAACGACTAATAGCACTTTTCTTTTCTTTCAAAAAACTTGCAGTGGAACTTGCCGACAATCCTCATTGGAGCAAGCTTTTTAACTTTCCTTTTGTTCGCTAAGTACGCTGTAAGAGTTCTAACATTTGTCTATAACTTAAGTTGAAGTGCTTTGATATCTTTTGTTGATTCCTAAATGATTTTGAAAATCAGGGAAAGAAGAATAAAAAGCTGTTTTGGATACCTGCAATTGCTCCTCTGATCTCTGTCATTCTTTCCACCTTCTTTGTCTACATAACCCATGCCGAAAAAGAGGGAGTCGAGATTGTAAGTGCTTACTTTAGGCGCTTCTTTGGTATCATTAACTCTTTTTCCTGATAAGTTTCTGGTATCATTTAACTTGAACTTAATGAAAACATTTTCATTCATTTCTGTAATGACCTTACCAGGTGAGACACATTGAGAAAGGAATCAATCCTCCTTCTGTCAGTGAAATCTATTTCACCGGTGATTATCTCCTGAAAGGGCTAAAGATTGGTATTATAGCTGGAATGATTGCATTGACGGTAAGAAAATCCGTTAATCAAAGTTGAAACAGGAGCTTTTATGTTCTTCCACTCAATTGACGTCCTTCTACCTTTTCGTTCATAGGAAGCTGTTGCAATTGGAAGAACATTTGCTTCAATGAAGGACTACCAGTTAGATGGAAATAAAGAAATGGTGGCACTTGGAGCGATGAATGTTGTTGGCTCAATGACATCATGCTATGTGACAACAGGTAGACAAAGATGAATAAAGTACTATTAAAACATATTTAACGAGCCTAAGGAATGAATGTTTGATTGATCTGTTATTGTCTTCATCATATATACTCTGATACATCATTATCTTATATTTTAGTGTTAATGCAAAGAAATACTACAAGGATTTGAACTCATTTCTCTGGGCATTCTTTAACTACTTGATCAATTCGCTTTTGTAGGTTCCTTCTCTCGTTCAGCAGTAAATTACATGGCTGGTTGCCAAACTGCAGTTTCCAACATTATCATGTCTGTTGTTGTGTTCTTGACGTTGTTGTTCATAACCCCACTTTTTGAGTACACTCCAAATGCAATCCTTGCTGCCATCATCATCTCTGCTGTCATTGGATTAATAGACTATGAAGCAGCAATATTGATTTGGAAGATTGACAAATTTGATTTTGTTGCTTGCATGGGAGCATTTTTTGGTGTGGTTTTCGCCTCTGTTGAGATAGGTCTTTTAATTGCGGTAAGTATTGTGCTTAACAACTTCATAGGAATAGCCACGACAGTTCAATGATTGGATCTCATTGTTGTAATTATTTAATAGGTCTCCATATCATTTGCTAAGATTCTCCTCCAAGTCACGAGGCCACGAACAGCTATTCTTGGCAAGATCCCTAGGACAAATGTATATAGGAACATTCAACAATATCCTGAGGCAACACAAGTTCCCGGTGTACTAGTTGTGAGAGTTGATTCTGCTATCTACTTTTCAAATTCTAACTACACGAGAGAGAGGTAAGCCATTATTACCTCAATCTTTAATTGGAGTAGATAGATAAAAGAGTGTGTAATTCATGAGAGTGAACTTGTTTTCCAGGATATTGAGATGGCTAATGGATGAGGACGAGCAACTAGAATCCGCTGGCTTTCCTAAAATTAGGTTCTTGATTGTTGACATGTCACGTAAGTTGAGAAAGATTACCTTTTTCTTTAAAAACTTCAAGCAACAAGCTACCACACTTCTTGGATTAATGACACTTATATCTCATGTTTTTCCACTAACTCCTTGCAGCTGTGACTGACATAGACACCAGTGGCATCCATGCCTTTGAAGAGTTGCACAGAAGCCTACAGAAGAGAGAAGTTCAGGTAAAGCTTAATAATCATACCCAAACATAGTATCTGAACTAAAAATAAAACTGTATAGGTCCCTTGATATCTTAACCTTTATGTGTTTGTGCGCACATGAACAGCTTGTTCTCTCGAATCCTGGAAGACAAGTGATCGACAAGCTACATGCATCAAATTTCGTGAGCCAAATTGGCGAGGACAAGATCTTTCTCACTGTTGCAGATGCCGTGCTAACATGTTCCTCGAAGTTCCCTGACGTAGTAGTCTAAAGTGGTAAATAACATACAACCATGGAAACTCACTCACCCCTATGCTGGGACTGGGAGAAAGAAAAATCAGCCAGAGAGAACCAACTTGCATATAGCAATGTGTAGTGAATCAAAAAGAGACGTTGGATCTAAATTATCAGTGATTCGCGGGACCTTGAGAAAGTGATGGCATTCTAATCCAGAAGCAGAAAATGGTTCATATATAAGCCAAATGTGATAATGCTCTTGTTGAGTTATTAAAGTTGTCTGTATGTTAACTACAGTTTAGATTGTATAGATAGTTCAAAACTTTCTCAATGAGGGCTTGCTAAAACCAATGTTGGAATTACCAGGAAATGCATGTCATCCCATTATATACCATTCATCAACAATAACCAAGAGGTTAAAGTTTGAAATAATGACTCAATTTACTATGGCTAAATCCAAATTTAATTGGAGTCAGCTTTATGAATCGTTTGCGATGTTTCCATGCATTTTATTATAGTGTTTTTCATTCCAATAAGAAATTATATGTCTTTTATCACAAATTAAAGTTTCTATCTAATATATATATTGAGGCATATTAGTTCTAAAGTACGCGTAACGCGTGTAACCCATCTTAATGATTATAAATTTTTTTAAAAAGACATACACTAGTATTAATTTTTTTGAATATTAAAACAAAAGTTAAAAAGATATATATTCTGAAAGATGCAACCTAATTAGTAACTCAATAAAAGAAGAAATCTTGCTCTTAGTGATTATATTCAAGTTAAGATTTATTCTAATTTTACAATATAAGTTATTATGCTTTCTTTTCCATATCAACCAAAAAAAAAACTCTTGAAAATTTAAAAAAATTTCTGAATTTTTCCTTAGGGAGTTGTATATTCTTGAGTTTACTGTAGAAGATACAAACATGAACCAATTGGCAGAAGACATAATTTTTTTTCTCATGAGCAAAATGCAAAATTTTCGAGTAAATTGAGTTAAACATGAAGAATTCATACCTCAACGGTTTAACGTTGTGATTGGCAAAATTTTCTTAATTAAACTCAATTTGATATATTATGATATATGTGCAAATAAATTAAAAGCGGCGGTGACAAATAATCTTTATTATCTTCTGTTCTCCCCAATTTTCAAAATAACTTTGCCACAACCTACAAGAAAAGAAAAAAAGCAAACTCCAAATTAGCGACTTGAAAATTTTGTCTCACCATCATTCTTTAGGGGGCATCTGAAATTCAAAAGCAAACATGCATGATGGTAACTAAAAAAATGAACCAATATCAATTTAAGAAAAAAAAATATCAAACAAAGCATAACGAATTAAATTACACAAAAGATAATGTGGACAAAACAATAAAATACTTTAAGCAATAAATTGACATTAACGATAAATAAGTTTCACGTAAGCGAAAGGAAGATCGTAGATGTCAATATTTTTTGAAGTACCATATTTGAGGTCCACCACCTATTTATATATTTAAGATGAAGACTCTAGAATCACTTGAATGCTATTATTTCAGTATCTTCTTGGTATTCTTTTGAATCTTGGCATTAAAAAAATCAATGCTCACTTAAAATTCTTTTCTGTTTTCAGTACATTTCTTACCAATATAGCCTGCCTATTTTTGTTAAATTACTGGACAAAAAAGTGAAAGGCACTAAGTAGCAAAAAATTAGAATTAATAGTTAGTATGTGAGTTATTAATTAATTAATGGTATAATCGAAGACTAACCCAAGTGATATTTTACTTGGTTAATGAATCGAAGCTAAATAGGCGTTGATGCAATAAATGGCAAGTAAATAATTACGATATAAATTTAAATTTTAAATATTAAATATTAGGGCTTCTTACACAATTTAAATAAGGAAAAATTAAATAAGCAAAATTTTAGTTGATTTTAAAGTTCTAAAAAATAAAATGCAATATAATGACTATCTTGTTATGTATGTACTTTAATTTTAACGGATAAAAAAAGACAATGGCCATGCTAAAAGAGCTCCCGACAAATATGGACCTAATGTAAATAGCAACTAAACGTATAAGATGTGTTATCGTCTACAAGAAAGAACATATTGTTACCACTGCGCTTATTCTAACAAAGTTACAAATATTGGACCTAACATTAATAGCAAACTACACGTATATTCATATGTGCTATTGTAATAACCCGATCGGTCGTTTTTGGAATTTACGTCCCGTTTCCTTATTAATTGTTTTCCCTAAGTTCATTTATGTTATTTTGGTTTGCCGGGATGTTCGGTGTTAGGATTCGGAGTGTTTTGGGACTTAGTCCCTAGATGAGAGCTTAAGAGTTGAATAATGATCCGTGTTCGGAACAGTGTGAAGACGACCTCGGAATGGGAATCCGGTGGTTCTGTTAGCTCCGTCGGGCAATTTCAGGGTTGGGAGCGTATTCGAAATGTATTTTGGGGATTCGTAGATTATTTAGGCTTGAAATGCCCGAAGTTTGAATTTTTGCAGTTTCCGGTCCAATAGTGAGTTTTTTATCCAAGGATCGGATCAAAATTCCGGAAGTTGCAGTAGCTTCGTATGTCATTTGGGATGTGTATGCAAAATTTCAGGTCATTCGGGCAAGGTTTGATTTGGTTAAGTTTTTTATCGAAAGTGTGTTTGGTTGGAATTTGACGTTCTTAGGCTTGAATCTTAGCTTAATTCGTGTTTTCGGTGTTGTTTTAGGTGATTTAAGGATTGGTACAAGTTTGAATGAGGTTGTGGGATACGTTCGTAGGCTTGGTTGAGGTCCAGGAGGGCCTCGAGTGTGTTACGGGTGCTCAACAGGTCATTTCTTCCTATTTTTGAACTGTTGTTGCTGCTTCTGGTACTCCTTCTTCGCATTCGCGATTGGGCCATCGCGTTCGCGAAGGCTTATCTTGGCCACCTGAAAATCTCTTCTTCGCGTTCGCATTTAGAGCCTCGCGTTCGCGATGCTCTGTCTCTCCCTTTAACGCGTTCGTGTATACCTTCCCGCGTTCACATAGTTGTACTGCATAACCCTTCGCGTTTGCGTACATATTAACGTGTTCGCGTAGGTAGTCCTTGGGCCTCCAAATTCTTCTTCGTTGCGTTCGTGTATGCCCTGTCGCGTTCGTGATGAGTAATTGAATACCTTCACTTTTCCTTCTTCGCGAATGCGCTACTTCTTCCGCGTTCGCGATGACCAATTTTTTGGGCAGACAGATTAAATTCTAGTTTGTTTCACCATTTTTATCATATTTTGACTTCTAGAGCTCGGATTTTTGCGATTTTTGAAGGAATTTTCATCAGGGCAACATGGGTAAGTAATTATCACTCGATTTAGACCAAATTCCATGAATCTCCTCTTAATTTCACCCTTTAATTCGTATTTTTATTGGAAGTGGGTAAAACTTATTATACCTAACTATGGAGTTTTGAGAGAGCATTTGACCTCCGATTTGGGACATTTTTGTATGGTTAGACTCGTGAGAGTATGAGGATTCTAAAAATGTGAAAATTATTCGATTCCGAGACATTGGCTGAAGGGCCATTTTGGTCATTTTGCCTAATTTTGCACTTTAGCTTTGAATTAAATAGTAGAATCAGTTGCTTGAGATATTATTTATAATGTGTGATTTAATTGAATAGATTTGGGCTATTTGGAGTCGAGTACTCGTGGCAAGAACGTGGTTGCTAGTTGATTTTAGCCGGCTCAAGGTAAGTATCTTGCCTAACCTTGTGTGGGGGACATCCCTTTAGGAATTGAGTCTTCTTTGCTGATTGTATTCCTTTTACGCGAGATGACGAGTGCGTGGTCGGATTTATTTATGAAAAAAATTGCCACTTTTAGGTTCTTAGATCCTTGTAATCATCGAATATGGAGTTGTTCTTGATACGATTGAGTTTCCTGTTACTAGTTTCACTTCTACATAACTTACTTGGAATTTATTTGCCCTTTTGGTTTATTATTGTTGCCAAATTGACTTTTACTCATTTAACTGAAGATATTTACCCTTATATAGCCACGTTATCTTTCCTAACTGCTTGTCTTGAATTGGAATTACACGGGATGCCCATTTGTCGGATTCAGATGTTGGGCCTTTTATGAGTTGTGGTTATCCGAGGCTTGGTGAAATTGTGGAAAGAGTTGAATAAGACCTCTCATGAACATCATTGTAGGATATGAGTTGTTAACTTGTCTTTCCCCTTGCTGTGTTGTGACCTTAGGAAATTGGATTGCGATCCTGCCATTGTTTTGTAGCATCATTTATTATATCCTTGCAGTTAATTAATCATTATTTTGTAGCATCATTTATTATATCTTTGCGGTTAATTATTTTATTTATCCCTTATCATGAATTGTAGCATTTTTGGTCATTCATGCAGTCTTTACATATTCATATGTCGTTATCATTGTTCCTATGATTATACTGTTTATTGGCTGGTAGGTGTCTCGACTGTTCCTCATCATTACTCTACCGAGGTTAGTCTTGATACTTACTGGGCACCGCCGTGGTGTGCTCATGCTACTCTTCTGCACATTTTTGTTGTGCAGATACATGTACTCCTGCTCAGTTCTGCCGGCCTTGGAAGGAGGCGTATTGGTAGATACTTCAAGGTATATCCGCTACATCCGCAGACCGAGGAGTCCCTTTCTAGCTTTTTGTAATAAGTATAGTCCTCCCAATATTTCTCTTTTGTATAGATATTCTTGAGTCAGAGTCTCTTATGTATTCCTTAGCTTGTGATTTGTGAGTTTCGGGTTTTGGGAATGTTGTTAGCTTTGAGAATTATTATGGTATGTGCCGAGCGGCACCTTAAACGCCATTTTTATTTTACTAGTCCAGTTTTAATTACTTTCTTCTGCAATTATGGTTTATTTTTCGCATTGTTAGGCTTATCTAGTCGTAGTGACTAGGTGCCATCACGACATGTTCATGGAGGGTGAGCTGGGGTAGTGACAAGTTGGTATCAGAGCTCTAGATTCATAGGAGTCATAGATCATAAGCCGATTTATTAGAGTCTCGTGGATCGGTACAGACACGTCTGTACTTATCTGCGAGAGGCTATGTAACCATTAGGAAAATTCCACTTCATTTGATTTCCCTATCATGCTAGATTTTGACATCCATAATCCTAAACCTTTGTCTTCTACTCTCTCACAGATGGTGAGGACACATACTGCCCGAGGTAATTAGGCACCCGCGCCCCCTGCTTCAGCCGTCGGAGGTCGGGGCCGTGGTAGAGTTCGAGGATACGCACGTGGTGCATCGAGAGCACTTGCGCAAGCTACTACCGAGGTGCCACCAGCAGATCCAGCCAGAGTCCAGGCACCTGACACGGCTACTATTACTACTACCCCGACCATTCAGGTGACTTTGGCATAATTCATGAGTATGTAAGCCACTTTGGCTCAGGCCGGATTGCTTTCCCCTTGCTGCAGCCGCATCCCAAGCTGGGGGAAGAGCACAGACTCCCACCGCCCGCACTCCTGAGTAGCGAGCGCATATGGAGATGGTCCCAGAGATTATTCCTGCGCAGCCTGCGGCACCAGTTCAGCCCGAGGGCATGGCAGCGGCTTCTGAGCAGATGAGACTAAAGAAGTTCAAGAAGTATGATCATCCGGTGTTCAGTGGATTAACATCAAATGATGCCTTGGGGTTTCTTGATGAGTGTTACCGTATTCTCCGTACTATGGGTATCTCTGGATTGAGAGGGGTTTCTTTCACTACTTTTCAGCTTCGAGGAGCCGCCTATGATTGGTGGCGCACCTATGAGTTAGACAGTCCAGACGAGGCAGCTTCACTGACTTGGACTCAGTTTTCAGATATGTTTCTGAGAGAGTTTGTTCCTCAGAGCCTCAGGAAAGCATGGCGCGTAGACTTTGAGCATTTGCGTTAGGATGCTATGAACGCCTCGGAGTATGTTGTCTGTTACACCAGTTTGGCTAGACATGCCCCAGCTTTGGTTTCTACTATTCACGAGAAGGTTTGAAGGTTTATTGAGGGGCTTATTCCTGGCATCAGGTCCAGCATGGCCCGTGAGCTAGAGATGGATATTCCATATCAGCAGGTGGTGAACATTGCTAGGAGGATAGATGGTATGCATGCTAGAGAGAGAGAGAGGCAAGACAGGGTCATGAGAGAGAGAACAGATGAGATCAGGAGAGAGAGTTTGAGGAGGCGAGGAGTCCTCGTAGACCAAAAAGATATATATGTCCTTACTTTGGAGGCAGGGTGCGTCATGGTAGAGGTTTTTTGGGTCAGCCAGTTTAGTTCGCGTTTTAGACTCATCATGGTGACTCAAGTGTTCATGGATATCGGAGCACCCATATCCCACAGTTTCCACCGCCTCGTCAGCAGAGAGGGTGCTTTGAGTGTGGAGATACTAGCCACATGGTGAGAGATTGTCCCATACTTCGGACCGATGTGTCCCAGTGAGGTATTCAGGTAGGTAGAGGACGCCCAAGAGGGGGAGACTCGGCTCGTTGATGTGTTTCATATGGTAGGCTTAAGTCCGGTGCGCAGTTGAATGTCATTCATGTACGGATTCAGTTTATTACTGAGGGGTACTATCTTAGGTTCATCACAGTTCTGTTTATCGAGGCGAGCTCTCTTATTTGTTGATCCAAGTTATGGGTGCATTTCATGATTTGCACTATGTTTATGTCATTATCTCGTTGGTAGGTTTTATGAGTGATAGATGTGTCTATCGTCCATTTCTAGCTGTTGTTGAGAGTTATGAGGCTAGTCGTAAATTCATGTTGTCCGTTTCGGTAGGTTTGATGTGATCACTGAGTATTCTTGGTTACAAGCTATGGTTTTTGTGCTCTACCGGTGTGGGAGCCGGTCTGTGTTATAATTTATAGACAGAATTGATCTACTGAGAGTCTCTAGATGGGTTGATGTGTGCCCTACTTGCGATTCAGTGTTGAGGGTGGGACCCTCGTGATTTCAGGTGATTCAATATGTTGAGACCGGGATATGTACTTCGTTGAGAGTTATATCGGTATAAGGTCCTTGTGAGTCTTTTATATGCTTTCATTCTTTCTTATTCTTTCTTGTTAAACTAGTAGCATTTTGTTAGAAACACTTGCACAAGCATACACGTAGCTGAACACCACTATTAGAAGTGAATTCCACCTGATTTTGCTAAGGGGGGAGGTACGCCCTCGTTGTCTATTATATTTGTGAGAGTGTTCCTAGTTGGTCAGTTAGTTGTCAGCTTGATCATGAGGTTGATGGAGCACGGGATGCCCATTTTTTGGATTCAGATGCTGGGCCTTTTATGACTTGTGGTTATCCGAGGCTTGGTGAAATTATGGAAAGAGTCGAATAAGACTTCTCGTGAACATCATTGTAGGATATGAGTTGTTAACTTGTCTTTCCCCTTGTTGTGTTGTGACCTTAGGAAATTGAATTGTGATCCTGCCATCATTTTGTAGCATCGTTTATTATATCCTTGCTGTTAATTGTTGTATTTATCCCTTATTCTGAATTGTTGAATTTTTGGTCATTCATGCAGTCTTTACATATTCATATGTCGTTATCATTGTTCCTATGATTATACTATTTATTGACCGAAAGGTGTCTCGATTGTTCATCGTCGTTACTCTACTGAGGTTAGTCTTGATACTTACTGGGCACTGTCGTGGTGTGCTCATGCTACTCTTCAGCATATTTTTGTTGTGCAGATACAGGTACTCCCGTTGAGTTCCGTCGGCCTTGGAAGGAGGCATATTGGTAGATACTTCAAGGTATATCTGCTATGTCCGCAGACCGAGGAGTCCCTTTTCAACTTTCTGTAATAAGTATAGTCCTCCCACTATTTCTATTTTGTATAGATATTCTCGAGTCAAAGCCTCTTATGTATTCCTTAGTTTGTGATTGTGAGTTTCCAGGTTTTGGGAATGTTGTTAGCTTCGAGATATGTTATGGTATATGCCGAGTGGCACCTTAAACACCATTTTTATTTTACTAGTCCTGGTTTAATTACTTTCTTCTACAATTATGGTTTATCTTCCATATTGTTAGGCTTACCTAGTCATAGTGACTAGGTGTCATCACGATATGTTCATGGAGGGTGAGCTGGGGTCGTGACAGTTATCGTCTACCAGAACCTTATTTTCTTACCATTGTGTTTTTTTTAAAAGTAAATCTATGCAAAATAACTTATTCCTTGTGAGTTGAGGTTTAACTTATGTCTTATTTATTTTCATTAAGATATATTGTAATACCTACGAAAGGATGTGTATGGAGTATTTGCACTACATGTAAAATCATCTTAGACAACTTTATCTCATTTTAAATTATATATGTGCCACTTAAGCTCTTCATAGGATGTGATCATTAGTAATCTCATCCAATCATATATGATAGCACACAAATTTTAACATACGTATTTATTATTTTTATGAGATTCACCTTGTGAATATGTTGAACCTTGGAGGCACAAGACTTGCTCTTATAAGACATTTGAGGTCTTACAAATTTCACACAAGCAAAAAGTAGCGGGAAGGAAGAGCTTTGAGGAATTTTTATAGTCATAGTATTTTAACGTTTGTAGGTACTGTTTGACCAAAAGTGTGAAACCTTTTGTTAAATTAATTAAACAAGAAAATAATGGATAAATCCTAGTTAAACGTAATGAGTCCTGAATTTGAACATATTTATACGAATGACATTAAAGTGCATTCAAACCAATTTTATTCAATGGGTATTAAATGATGCAAGTAAGAGCAAGTGAAAGAACAATGATAAACAATAACTATATTAAATGGCAATAAATGTAAATAGAGGGGGAGATTCACCTAATATTGAAGAGGGTAAAGGGATTCTTTTCCCTAACAATGTTGAATGACACGAGTGTTTTAAAATATGACACACTTTCTTGGATTTCATGGAAATAACAATAGAATAATTCATAAAAAGGTCGAATCTCTACTGAAAGTGGTTGCTTGTATTTTTCTTGACTGCTTATCTTACAATTGTGTTCTTATCTCCAAAGCGAATCCCCCAGCCATTCTTTCTATTACTCTATATATCCATGGGAAATATTCCTAAAGAAACCTAAAAGTACAACAGAGAGAATATTCAAGGGAACATTCCTTTTAAAAGTTTCAAGATTATACGAACCATTACTTCTGTTCCTGCTATTTGACTTCGGCCCAGATGCGTCACGTGATGATTCGTTCTCGTCAATCACTGCTCGATCTCGACCAAGCTCCCTACTCCGAGTTGTAATCATCGTGAGAATTGTGAGAAAAAGTAAAGTTGATTTTTTGGAGAAATATAGAATTCTCTAGAATGTCCTAGTATAGTATTCTTGATATTTATCTAGTAGATATATCTAGATATTCTAGAAGGGGAAGTTAAGAAAAATTTAGATATTCTAGAGACTTAGATAATTAAGGAAGATATTAGTAGAAGGTGATAGTATTGTCTAGATTATTTTTGTGTCTAGAATCATCCCTAGACAAATATAAATAGGAGTAACCTTAGACATTTGTAGTGAAGCAAAAATCAAGAAAGCCTTCTTTCCTAAACAAAGTTCTCCTCTCCAAAACCTTTCTTCTCTTTTGAAAGCTTCCTCTTCCTTAGTTGAATCCTCCAATCGTAGTTAACGATCTTGGGCTAGCAGAAAGTATCTGAATAATATTCTATTTCTGCTATTCTTTACATGGTATCAGAGCCATAAGTAAGCTTCTAGATTTCAAGGCCGGGTTACTGGTTAATTCAACTGGTTTTTCTAAATAGATTTGGGTGGCCGTGCTAATGGACTGGGGATTGAGTTATTGAACCAGTCAAATTACAAGATATGGAAGACTTGTATAGATTCAAACCTTATTGGTGAGGATTTATGGGAAGTTGTCAATAGGAGTAACACAAGTCCTCCTGCTGACGCACTGGAAAATAGCAATACGCGGAAGAAGAAGAAGAAGAAGAAGAAGAAGAAGAAGAAGAAGAAGAAGAAGAAGAAGAAGAAGAAGAAGAAGACTGGGGAAAGTGCTTCGCAGCGGAGATTCGAATAATAAATGCCATGGCTTCCATGAATTTTGAAAGAGAATGGATCGTGGATTCAAGATGCGAGCACCATCTCACTGGAGATCAATCCAAATTATCCACCTTTCACGAATGCAACAGATATGATGTCATTGTTACAGCAAATAATACAGTCCATAATGTGGAGAAGGAAGATACTTTTGTGATCAATAAGAAGCAAAAAGACACTATCACCCTCAACAATGTCTTTCATGTTCCAAGAATGAAGAAAAATCTATTTTCAATTGCAAATGCTGTAGATGCCGGAAACTATTTGCTATTTGGCCCAAGTGATGTTAAGTTCCTCCGAATATCAAGGTGTTCAAGGAAGATATCATTCACTCAGGTAAGAGAGTTAACGATCTATATGTCTTATCTTCATCTAATTTATATACTGAGAAGATGAATGGCAATGATGATATACATCTTTGGCATGCTAGACTTGGACATCTAAGCATGTATAAATTAAAAGCTATGGTAAAGTTGAATCTAGTAAAATGTTTGCCTAACTTCAGAAATTTTGGTGGAGGAGAGGTTTGTGAAGGATGTCAATATGGAAAGGCATATCGTCTTCCATTTGGACACATCCTTGTCAAGGTGTAATGCTCCATTAGAACTTAAATTAAAGAGAATTTATTTATTAATTTATATGTAACAGAATGTGAAATAAGAAAATACTTATGGTAATACTTAAATAAAAGCATTTAAGATGCAATTGCCAAATTTTGGGGTTATTTTTTTTTTTTTATTATCTTGAGAATAAAAAACGAAAAATTATGGAATAAAAAATAGTATCGAAAAATAATTTTTATGATTTTGTGTGAGAAATAAAATTATATGACTTTGATGGAAAAAAATAATAGCTATATTATCATTTATGCAATTTACCCGTCAATTTTGGGAGAGAGCAAAAACAAGCATATCATTGTGGTGCATTTGTGATGAGACTACTCTTTCCTTAACCAGAGGTCTTGAGTTCGAGTCATAGGGATGGAAAGATACTTGGTAGAAAGCTCTTTCTCGCGGATAAGGGCCTAAGTCCGGATATAATCGGGCTCAAATGTGACTACGGATACCGGACGGAAACCCAAAAAAAAAAAAAAAAAAAGCATTGTTGCTCGGTCACATGCAGCGCACGTGATTAAAATAGGAAAGTTATCAACACAAAAATGGTTTATCAGTTTTGAGCAAACCCCAAATTCTAAAACCCCAAAGCCACAGTTATGGCTTTGCTACCTGCATTCCGCCATCTCCTTACCCACCTACGTTCCCCTTTGTCCCCACCCATAGCCTCCTCCATCTTCCCAAAATTGTCAATCCCAATTCACTCAACTTTCTCTTCTCTATTCCCTCTTTCTTCTTCTTCTTCTCAACCCACTACTCCCAAACCTCATGCTACTGCTAAAGGTGACTTCTTTCATCTTCCTTCATTCTCCCATTTGCTTAAAACAACTGGTTTTTAATGCTAAAGCTTCTATATTTTTATTGCAGATAGTACTCTATTGCTGAAATAATTAGTTTTTAAATTTTCAGTCTTTCTATTGGAGAGAACTCTGTGGTGCTGAAAGAATTCGGTTTTAATGCTAAAATTTCATTCTTTTTATTGCAGAGGGCACTATAGTTCTGAAGAAACTGGGCTTTAATGCTAAAGTCTTAATGTTTTTATTGCAGAGAATACTGTGGTGCTGAAAGAATTGGCTTTTAATGCTAAAATTTCAAAAAAAAAAAAAAAAGGATTGCTGTACAATTCTGTAGTGCTGAAAGAATTGGTTTTAATGTTAAAGTTTAAATTCCTTTTATTGCAGAGAGTACTCTACTGCCGAAAAATGTGGTTATTAATGTTAAAGTTTCAATCTTTTTATTGCAGAGAGTATCTAGTGCTGAAAGAATTGGTTTTTATGCTAAAATTTCAAAATAGAGAATGCTGTAGTACTGAAAGAATTGGTTTTTAAGGCTAAAAATGCAATATTTTTATTGCTGAGAATACTGTGAGTGCTGAAAAAATTATTTTTTTACGCTAAAATTTCAATGTTTTTGTTATAGAGAATGCTGTAGTGCTGAAAGAATTTGGTTTTAATGCTAAAAATGCAATCTTTTATTGATGGGAATACTGTGGTGCTGAAATAATTGATTCTTAGTCTAAAGTCTCAATCTTATTTTATTGCAGATAGTACTCTGGTGCTGAAGCAAGATGAGAGGTTATTTGGGTCTGGAACAGTGAGCCCTCTTGACCCAGCTGTGAATACTAGCACCATTGCTGCTATTGTCACTTCTTTGGGTGGTCCAGCAGCTGCAGTTGGGATTATTCGGTTATCTGGTCCGTCTGCAGTTCCTATTGTTGGTCGTGTTTTTCATCCCAAGTTGAAAAAGAAGAGAAGGAGTTCTTCCGAGTGGAGGCCTAAGAGCCATGTTATAGAGTATGGTGTTGTTTCTGACTCTAATGGGAATGTGATTGATGAGGTATAATTTGATACTCTTGTTTTTCCCTTCTTATTTCGGTGCATTTGTTCTTCAATTTTGACATGTGACTTGTACTACATTGGAGATAGTGAGAGGTTTGGTGCCTTTGTTGCCTCATATCTGAATTTAACTCTTACTGGTTACTATTTCTCCTTACTATCTCTAGTACTTTTATCTGTTCTTCTTATTTTCATATCTTTTGGGATCTGGGTATGTTTTTAATTCTATAACCCCTTAGATAAGGTGAGGGAAAGGTGTCTGTAGAATGAAAAAGAGTGTGTGTTACAGGGCAAAACTTCCCGTTCTATAGCTTATTAAAATTCCTACTGGTTACATATTTTTCATGCCTTTTTCATTTTTTCTTTATAACCGCGATGTTCGGCCCAGCTTAATGTGTTTTATGCCTTTACTTTGAAGAAATAAAGAGATAGTAAAGTAATCAATGTTTTATAAGTTGGTACTCTTGCGTAGTCTATATATATTGCTTGGAATTAAGTTCGGTTGTGTCTTCAACTCACATTTTGGATGCCCAACTATAGGTTCTGATGGAAATCCGTGTCAGGTATCTGTGATAAATAAAGTACGTGTACCTATACATGTTCTTTTTTAGCTTGTTAAATATATTACGCATCATAGACATACTTTTTTATTGATAAATTTGGCACATAGGGAATTATCTAAATATTTGGATTTTCAATATATTGTCTAATTCTTTGTCATAAAACTACTGAATGAATTCCATGCATAGAACAAGTCTTGAGAAAAGAATTTATGAAAATTTGATCATAGTTAAGGTGCTTGGTAATGAATACCTCTAATGACATCCATTTGGCTCTGCTTTTATTAAAAGGAATACTTTACTGAAATTTGGGACTCGCTTTCGTGAATCTTTTCTTTTTGGGTGGGTGGTGGGGGAGGAGAAAGGAAATCGGAGGGTGTCTTAGTGCCCTTTTTCGAATTATGTGGTTGGTTAGAGCCCAAATGAGATAGTATCATCTGTTTGTGCTTGTCTCAAAGTTATTTTCAGTTTATCATTTGTGCTTTATTTAAGAGAAAACAACTGGAGGAAAAAGAGGCACTAATTTTTAGAATATATATGTAAATTTTGCTGCGCTTGTATGATCATCCTTCTATTTTTTTTTTCTGAACAAGTTTATCATTTATCCATTATTTGAGAGAGAAAATTTGGGGAAAGAAAGCACCAACATATGGAATTTATGCAATCTTTCGTACATGATGTTATATTACATATGGGCTAGGTGCATCGTTTTCTAGATTTTAATGTAAGAAAGAAGGGATAACTAGGAAGCAAGGTGGTCAATGCGCTAATAGATGTCCGGACTCCAGGAAAAAAAATCATCCAAGTTAATGCCATTGTGAATAGTGGTCTGAAACTGTATGTATGGATATTTTCTTGGAGTCAATAGTTTGAATATTTTTCTTGCTTAGGTTCTAGTGATTCCTATGCTGGCCCCTAAGTCATACACTAGAGAAGATGTGGTTGAGCTTCAGTGTCATGGAAGTGAAGTGTGTCTTCAACGTGTTTTGAGGGCTTGTTTGGAGGCTGGTGCGAGGCTCGCGGAGCCAGGTTAGCGTCATCCTTATATTCTTTAATTGACTGTTTTAATGTCTAAATCTGCAGCAGCTAATTTTTTGAGAAGAGTTGATTTCTATAGATTGAAAACTGTTATGAAGATTCATTTGTCTGTACGTCATTGTATAGTTTCATTGCATTGATAAAGCTTTAGTTACTAGGCTATATTACGCAGCAACTGTCACCTTTTTATGTTCCAACTCACCTCTTTTTATGTTCTCACTTTTACTAGGCGAGTTCACGCTCCGTGCCTTTTTAAATGGTCGCTTGGATCTCTCTCAAGCTGAGAATGTGGAAAAGTTAATATCGGCCAAGTCAGTGGCTGCTGCAGATGCTGCATTGGCAGGAATCGAGGTGCTCAGCTGTATAAAATCACTTTCTAATTACAAGAGTTTTGACCCCCTTTGAAGGAAAAGAATTGTTGACCCTTCTATACATCAACAAAGAATAAATTCAGCACTATATTTTGTTTTTCCTTTTATCTTAGTGCTAGGGAATGATGCGGAACAATGTGTTTCTTTTGTCAGGGGGGTTTTTCTTCATTGGTAAAATCACTAAGAACACAGTGCATTGAGTTGCTAACTGAAATTGAGGCTCGTCTTGATTTCGACGATGAGATGCCACCCATTGATCTAAATCTTATTATGAACAAAATATACGGGATGCTGCATGATCTGGATGATGCACTGGAAACTGCCAACTATGACAAGCTTCTGCAGTCAGGACTACAGGTTTTATATTGCACTAATACTGACCAAGTTCTTATTGAAGGCTAGTGGATGTTGTCTCTAGGAACTAATTATTAAAAGCGAATAAGAGAAAGAAACAAAGGACACATGTCTTAAATTTATCATAGAATTTGAGAATAGCTAAAAGCACATATAGCTTTTTAGCTGGCATCCAAATTGGCCTTTTTACCCTGCTTTCAACTGATTATTAAGATAACATAATTTTTAATGAATATCTTGCAGATTGCAATTATTGGTCGACCAAATGTTGGGAAATCGAGCCTTCTTAATGCATGGAGCAAAGTATGTTCCAAAATTATATCCATTATTTACCATCTCATCCTTTTACTTGATTATTTTCCTGATTAGTTATCACTACTTCTCTTAACAGTGGCATAGACTCTTGAAACAGCAATTAAATCTGAAACAAAATGTAGACCAGTAAATCCCATTTGTAAGACTGTAACTGGAGACACATACTAAGAGAGGTTCCATGCAATGGCCAGCTCTCCTTTTTTATAATTTGCACAGGATGTGACTTGCACCATTACCTCTTCTTGAGACATTTTCAAGGATCAATTGAAGAACTCTTTCATCACCTTGCTTCATATTGCCATAGACCAATTTGCTCCTTTTGGTATAGAAAGTATACATAGTGGTTGAATCGCTAGTTTCACAATCTAAATTATATACATTTAGCCAGCAATAGGCTGTGCTAGTTTCAGTTGATCATGATGAGTTTATCTACAAGCCACAGTTCAGAACGTCTCAACTATAAGATGGTGTAAAAAAGAATAATGAGCCATTTCAATCCCCTAATATATAATTGGCTCTCCCTTAATTTGTCGCATAAAATGAAATAACTTGTGTTCTTAGGAGTGCAAGTCATTTTCCTCTACAAGTATTTTAACTCGTATTGCTTTCCAGTTGCTTCTTAAACATACAAACATGATTGTATATCTTTACTCTATCAAAGCCCTACTATTACTGCTGCTACTTCTAGTAGTAACGAGGCCAAAAAACTTTATAAAATGTTTTTCATGACAAATATTTTTCTCAAAAAATAAAATGTCATATTAAGCACACTTCCTCATTCTTTAAAATTTATCTAGTTTAAAGTGTCTGCTTCCTGTGTTATTATCTTTCTGGCATTCATTTCTAATCACGTGCCTTATATTAGCGTGCAGACTGATAGAGCAATAGTTACAAATATTGCCGGTACTACGCGGGATGTTGTAGAAGCCAATGTTTCTGTCCGTGGTGTTCCTGTTACACTTCTTGATACAGCAGGAATCAGGGAGACTGATGATGTTGTGGAAAAAATTGGTAAGACCTTTCTGTTTGCCATGTTTATATCTTCTCCAATGTTCACTGAAACCTGCCTTTTTCTTATCTGTTGAAACTTTTGGTCTTTGAACAGATAAAATTATTGAACCAGATTCTATTTATCTTTGAAGGTCAATTTGGCAGCTCCTTTCACGCAGATTAAGTGTTTGTGAAAAAATATGGTTCTTCTTTTTTGTTGCTTTTGGGGTCTACCATCTATTTCAGAGCCAGACGGTCAATAGTTCTTATAACCTTTATCAAGTGTATTTCTCTCATTGCTACATTGGTTTTCTAATCTAACTTGTGGAATTTAGCATTTAGATAGGAAACATAGCTTCATTTTAAGAGTTTGCTCGTAATTGTGTCTCGAAAGAATCATATATTATTAATTATATGAAGAGTCCAGACTGTAACACTTGGTCAGAGTTATCATTGGCCCTTAATAAACACTTTTCTTTTGAATCTCCGGTCGAAGTTCTTGGTGAATGTAGTCGTCACCCAATGATGGTCCCTGTCAGTGGCGCGGAGGCAGGATCTCCACGAAGGTGGTTCAAATTTTTTTTTTTGTAGCTAGTGGGAATTGAACCTTGTAACCCTATGAAGGTTTTGAACCCCCTTGACCACTAAACTACACTTTTGGGTTGTGTTAAGGGGGTTCAAAACTTAATATATAGAGATAAAAACCAGATTTTGCCTTATATATACAGTGTAATTTTCAGCGAACCCCCTTGCATCCCCCTAAATCCGCCCTTGATCCCTGTTACGGTACCTCTGCACTACATTTGTTGAACCCAATTAATGATATTGTTTCTTTTTTCCTAGTCTCTTTTTCCTATGTCCATGAAATATGACATGAACTACCTGTGTTGAGTTTTTATTTTATTTGATTCTCGTAGCATTCTGTTCACAGGTGTGGAAAGATCTGAAGCTGTTGCTAGAAATGCTGATGTCGTCATAATGACCATAAGTGCAGCAGAGGGATGGACTCTGGAGGATACACAGCTCCTTGAGAGAATCCAAAGGAATCAGGTTTATAAGCTATTCCATTCACATATAACTTTGAATATGAAATACTTGTTTCTTCCCTGATCTACGAACTTCTATAATCTGTTTTGCGTTAAGTTGAAACAAAATAGTCTTGCTTTATTTTGTCTTGTTATCCTTGGTTTCCATTATTTGATTTTGTCGAAGTAAGTCTAACAAGAATTTTTTTTTTCAATTGCTGGAAGTTGGTGTGCTCTATATTATGCAGCCAACATGGAACTTTACTCTCTCCTTTATCATGGAACTTATAGAAGAAAGTCTCTGTAATGAGGAATGACCTAGCTTTTGTTTTCTGTTACTGTTAGAGAGCTGCAGTTGATTCTTGTTTCTGCAGCTCTGTTATTGTTTCTGGTATTAGAAGACACATTTGAGATTAAGTTTATTCCCATAGTTTCAGACCGCAGCTGGATGTAGCTCTCCACTGATTCTGGTAATCAACAAAATAGACTGCGCTCCCTCCGACTCTTATGAATGGGTCAATACATGCGGCTTCCCCTTCAACAAGCACATTCCAACATGTGCTGTCAGTGGTCAAGGGATTCAAGAACTTGAGGCAGCAATAATAGAAATTATGGGTCTCAATAAGATCCCTGTTGGTGGTCGCAGATGGACAGTCAACCAGGTTAGCTTCCTGATCTTCTTTTTTCTCCCTCTGAATGCATAAAGTAGAGCTGTGTATTGACATTGTTACATAGACTTGTGCTAGTAAAATAGTATTAATAGAAAATGGCTTAATTCTATGTAAAAGGAATGAGGAGAATGCTGATTTGTTGCTAGATACCTCTGATGTGAATCTGCGTATGATTTTCGAACGTTATGTCTGGAGTGAAATCATAAGTAAAAAGTAAAAGTAATCTTCAGACCCGATCCTTGAAAAGAAATCAAATTGTTCTCATTCCCTTCCTGTAGTACTATTCTACTATCTAGCCTTTGTACCCTAAAGGAGAAAAAGGGGATGAGAGCTGAGAGGACAATTGAATGATGAAACGAGCGTTAGTAACTGAAAATTCTGTCTTGTTTACCTCTTTATTTATATCCTGTCTTAAACACCAAGCTTACACATAGATTGGTTCTGTTGATTCTTTGCGAAGTTATCAAACTGCTTGTCACTTAATATTCCTCGCATCTAATCTAAATTCATCTGTCATTACATTACAGAAGATCTTTCTCCTTGTAACTTTTATAAATGAATGGTGATGCTTGTTCCTCCGACTAAGTTTAAACCAACAAAGACAGGAACCGTATTAGTTCTAGATCTTATATCAATATCTTCACACATTAGGTATTGGGGTGACCTTTTTAGTCTGCAGTCTTCAACCTTAGCCACAGCAATCTAGTGATTTTGTCAGTTTGCCTCCATGCGTCTTGTCATATGTCCAACTGAACTGGCCCTACTAAGAAACTTGGAATTGAAGGAAATCCTTCAACCTGAATCACTAGTTACCCTGGAAATCTATTATTTGTAGTCTAAAAGACCAACTTTTGTAGCCGTAGACTATTGTTGCGTTCCAAATTTAGGTAGAAGTCCCTATTTGCCCCTTTCTACCTGTTGTCAAAACCCGCCCATTTGCCACCCCTACTCTTGACAATAGGGGTTATTGTTTGGGCAATGTGCCAGGCCATGTCACTGCGAGCTAGAGTATTGTGTCTTTACTCTTCACTATAAGTACTGTGCTTTTATTTTTTTGAGTACTATTTTTTATTTATTTATCGTCTTCTACGAAATCATCGTTTTAGACAGCTTATCCTTTGTTTAAAGTCTTTCATGGCTTCACTAAAAAATGCACTTCATAGCTAAAGGAGAGCTGCTTTTTGGTTTAATATTTTGCAGAGACAATGTGAGCAGCTTATTCGAACTAAGGAGGCTTTCGTGAGGTTAAAATCATCAATTCAGGAAGATATGCCCCTTGATTTCTGGACAATAGACCTAAGGGAAGCTGCTTTGGCACTTGGACAAATAAGTGGAGAAGATATTTCTGAAGAAATATTGTCCAACATTTTTGGTAAATTTTGTATTGGCAAATAGTACTACAACCCATCTAGAACGATGTATATTATTTGATATCTGAAAAATTTCTCATGGGATTAGGGGTGTACGTGAGGCGGTTTGGTTCGATTTTTTATTAAACCAAAATCAAACCAATTATGTCGGTTTATTAATTTCATAATCAAATCAACCCAACATAAATTCGGTTTTTTCGATTTTGATTTTAGTCGGATTTTTCTGTTTTTCGGTTTTTCGTTTTTTTTCTTTTCGGTTTTCCTTTTTAGTTATATTATTCTTGAAAAAGAGATTAAATAATCACTAATTATCCGCATGATTACTATTTTTCTTAATAATATGAGGAAAAACCAATTATTTGTATAAATTATAATTCCAAAACCTAAAATAATAGAAAATGACTAACAAACATGTGATAAAGTAAAGCACTATAAATTTGATAAACATCAATACTAAAATAATTTCCAATTATGTGAGCAAAATGACAAGCAAAAAGCTCGTGTGATGTGGGGGAAGGGTTTTTAATATTTGAGGTTTTTTTATTTTGGAATTGGAACATAGAGAAATTAGGGAATAATCTATTTTATTATTTTTTGTCTTGTAGGGTTTTAGTTTGGGCTTCATATTTAGGTTATGTAGATAGAATCTACTTAGTGGATAGTGAATTTACAAGCCCACAAATAAATAATATCTCAAGACATTGAAAACTATAAAATAGTTTAAAAAATACTTACAAATTAGATTTTAATGATTATTTTTTATGTATAAAATTTTTAAAATTTATTTATATTTCGGTTTGGTTTAGATTCGATTTGACTTATTTTTTGTTAATGCCAAACCAAACCAAACCAAAAACGATCGGTTTTATATTTTCCAACACCAAACTAACCAAACCAAACTGCAAGTCGGTTTTTTTTTTCGGTTTGACTTGGTTCGTCGGTTCGATTTGGCTTTACACCCAACACCAAACTAACCAAACCAAACTGCAAGTCGATTTTTTTTTTCGATTTGACTTGGTTCGTCGGTTCGGTTTGGCTTTACACCCGCACATGGGATCATAAATCATACGTTTCAATGTAATTGTCAACGTGTCTTCAATATAAGTGGTACATAAATTACTGAAACACTCGAAAGTAGTTGTAACCTTCCATAAGAAATAAAGAAAAGAAAGGACATCATTTGACATAAATGTTTTTTTACTGTTATGTTAAATGTTAGCTTCAGGGGCCTACGCAGAAATTTTTATAAGCGGTGTCGAAATTTATAATAGAATTGAAATATAACTTTGATTATCATTCTTTTGACAAGAAATAACCTTAGTTTGCAAAAGAAAAATGTGCTAGTTGAGGTTTGAACCTTTGACCTCTTGAAAAAAAATCAAGTACATTACCAACACACCAAGACATAATTTATGTTAAAGCAGTGTTATTTTTTCTTACTTTATCTGTTTCTGTATAGCATAAATACATATATTTAATAAAATTTTCCGACGAAGCGGTGTCGCGTGACACCGCTTCGATAAGCGTAAATCCGCCCCTAGCCGGAGGAGCTGGCAATGTATAAAACAAAGAGCCATGCAAAAAATATACAAGGCCAAATTATCACATAGAAGTACAAGAAGAAGAGGAAATAAAGCGAATGTGCACCAACTGCATAAAATCCTACTCACTCGTTTAGCTTCCTCCACGGCGAAATATAATACATAAACTACCCCTTTAAGTTGTCCTGAATGATTAGATGAACACCATCCTAAACTATTAGGTGAACACCTTTACTGACCTCGATACCAATTAGACACTTCTTCTACACTGAAGTGCAACCTCGTGAACTCCTCACGCTGGCATGGCAAAGTAAGTGTTTTATATTAGAATTTGAGCGCGTGAGACCCTCAAAATTAAGTCTTTTTTTTTTTTTTACATTAACCTTAGATTATGCATACCCCACTTACCTTCATCTTCATTAAGCCAGGCTAACGCCTATTATGATGTGTGGCTATAATTTTATAGTTTCGCACATTATGTGCCTTTCATTTTACATGCTTTAATGATAAATTATACTTTATTTGTGCGTAACGTAGCCTATTTTATGTGTAGGTGAATTGGAGATGAAAGTAGAGCAAAAGAGATACTTAAACGTTGAAAGTGTGCTCGAGAATAGTGAAAATGAGAGACCTGGCGAGACCAAGCAAATGCCAGCTTAACCAGGCTTTAGCCTGGCGAGGCCAGCCAAAAGCCAGCTTAACCAGGAGTTAGCCTGGTGACGCCAGGCCTAGGGCGTGCACATTTCGAATTTTGAAGACTTATTTCGTCTCCTGGTTTGACTAGAACTTTGCCTACACGTTTTATGTATTTTTCGACACATATAAATAGACCTAAAAACGTCACTTTTGACACAATTTTAGACCTAATGAGGCTAAGGAGATCGTGGATTCAACCCAAAGAAGCAAGAACATACTAGGAGCAAGGCGGAGAATTCTTCTACGAGTTTTTCACTTCGTTCTTTCTATTTCCATTATTGGTTATGAATTATAGTATTATAATTATGCATACTATTATGAATAGCTAATTTGTTATTTAGGTTTTTAATGAAACCTATTGGAGGATGATTTTCATGTTACTTTAATATAGCTTTGCCGTAGTATTTTCTCTATTTGTTCAAATATGTTATTATTGTGGTTGGTTGAAGAGCTCTCAATCGACTGTACCTATTTAGTGTGTATTACTCAGGAGAGAGTGTATATATACGTTGTTATTGAACAACATTATTCCTAGCGTATATGAGGAATCAATACGGAAGGTTTAAAGGTAGATTTAGGGATAACGAAACCTTGGTGCGATCCAAGTGAGCCGTACTTAATGCCAGCTAGCGTGATTCGGGAGAATATGTCCAGTAAATTGTGGTAGTTACTCGAGAGAGAATTACAACACTCAGAGCGCTCAATATTGGTAGAAAGTACTTAGGCAAAATTATAGATGGCATAGCGGGAAGGATTCCGACAATTGGAGAAATCATAACTCTAGACCTCCTTGATCTTTTCTCCAACCCGTAGTATCTTCAATTGTAATGTACATATTTATAACATAAAAATTGTTCGAGCTTGTCTTCTTAGCAATATTGATCAGATGTAGCTAAGCCTTAGTTCTCTGTGAGATTCAACTGTAACGATCCGACCGGTCGTTTTTAGAATTTACGCCCCGATCCCCCGTAAACTGCTTCCCATAAGTTCATTTCTGCTATTTTGGTTTGCCGGGATGTTCGGTGTTAGGATTCAGAGTGTTTTGGGACACTTAGTCCCTAGATGGGAGCTTAAGAGTTGAAAGATGGTACGTGTTTGGAATAGTGTGAAAACGACATCGGAATGGAAATTTGATGGTTTTGTTAGCTCCGTTAGGTTATTTCGAGGTTGGGAGCGTGTTCGGAAATAATTTTGGGGGTTCGTAGCTTATTTAGGCTTGAAATGCCAAAGTTTGAATTTTTGAAGTTTCTGGTCCGATAGTGAGTTTTTGATCCGAGGGTCGGAATTTCATTCCGGAAGTTTTTGTAGCTCCGTTATATTATTTTGGACTTGTCTGCAAAATTTTGCATCATTCCGAGTTGAATTGATAGGTTTCGATATGCGATTCGATAATTGAAGATTTGGAAGTTCATAAGCTTGAATTTTAGTTTGATTCGTCATTTCGATGTTGTTTTATGTGATTTAAAACTTTGAGCGAGTTCGTGTTAGGTTATATGACTTGTGTGTATGATTAGACGGGGTCCCGGGAGTCTCGGGTGAGTTTCAGATAGGTTTAGGCTATGTTGCGCTTGTTTTGGATGCTTTGTCGTCATTTCTTCAATTAAAAATGATACCATATGAAGAAAATAAGATCCAAATTTAGTTTTGTTTGAACCATTAGATCCGTATAAAATTTTTGGAGGCATAGGAAAAAGAATCATCAAATTTGGACATCGTATGAGGAAGTTATGCTCATTTTCGTGTCGGAAAAATTGCTGGTTTCTGCTATGTTCGCAAATACGATCTTTTTCATCGCATTTGCGATGCCAGGCATCGCAAATGCGAACTTTTTGTCGCAAATGCAACTTCTGCCAGCCTTTTTTTGTTCGCAATATCCAAGAGTTTGCAATTGCGAACCCCGGGTCGCAAATGCGACATCTGAGGCCTGTTAAGTGAGGTTTTTGACGGGATTTCACCCATTTTTTAATTTTCTCAAAACCCTAAACCTCCATAGGCGATTTTCCAAAGATCCAAACTTCTCCAAATTATTGGGTAAGTGTCTCTAATCCTTTTCCAACTATATTTTGTGATTATATCTTAGATTTAACATCAAATTCATGAGAATCTAAAGGAAAATTTGGGGAAAAATGTGAAATCTTTCAAAAATGTAAAATGATGATTTGAATGACCAAATGGTATCAGAATTGGATAATTTTTGAATGGGTGAACTTGTAGCGGAATGGGTGTTCAGTTTTTGTAATTTTTTTGAGTTCCGAGGTGCGGGCCCGAGGAGTTGACTTTTTGCAAATTGTGTAAGAATTATAGTTTTGTCAATTAAAATTACTTTCTCTTGCATTGTTTGATGAATTCAAGTTATTTTTGGCTAGATTGAGCCAAGCATTGATGAATTGGTAAAGGAAAAGCTAAATTGAGTATTGAATTGGCCGGATTGAGGTAAGTATCTTGCCTAACCTTGTGTGGGGGACCTCCCCCTTAGGATTTGAGTCTTCTCTATTGATTGTAGTCCGTGTACGCGAGGTGACGAGTGTGTGCTCGGATTTAATTGTGGTAAATTGTTCCTTTTAGGTTCTTAGACTTGTGAAATTCACTGAGTAGGAAGATAATATTGATACGATTAAGTCCTCTGTTATTAGTTTCACCTCTACATGTCTTGCTTGATATTTGTTGCTCTTCTTGATTTATTTTTGCTGTTAAATGGGCTTTTACATGTTCTTTAATTGGAAATTCATAAATATTATATCTCATATAATTAATCGATTTTAATTGGAGAAAGATAGATATCTCATAATTAATTGATATTTCTTAAATGATAATTATTTGATTCATGAATTATTTGATTCATGTTAACTTCCTTACTGTTGAATACTCCTTGATTGTATGTTTACTTGTAACATTGTGCAATTATATTATATGTCCAACTGTTGAGGTATCAGTGTAGTTGTTATGTGTTTGTTGCGCCTCGATTGTCATTGAGGTTATTGTATTTTTCCTTGGTGTTCCGCGACTTTATTAGTTATTGTTGAATCCCTTGCCGGGACGTTATTATTTCTGCTGTTGATTTTCCCTTGCTAGGATGCTATTGTTACTGTGTGGCTGTTGGTACCATGATGCACGAGGTCTCTGCCGTGCGGTTATTGTTGGGGATTTACACGAGGTCTTTTCCGTGTTGTTGTTGCTATTGATGTCTTTGCACATGCGGCATAATAAGGCGGGATATGTTATATATTTATATGTGGATTGCGCATATGGCAGAATAAGGTGGGAATATTGTGATGCACGTGTGGCGAAATAAGGCGGTGTTTGCTATATTGTATTTGATTGCACACGTGGCAAAATAAGGTGGGCTATGTCAGAGTCTGATTATGATGGACTACGGGTTCGATTCCCGGGAGATCCTCTGTTATTGTTATGATGAAAGGCGGAGGGAATGAAGGGACCTGCAGGAGGCTGAAAAGCCGTAGTGCGCTAGCGCTAGCGAGTTAGCACTACGGGTTCGATTCCCGGAAGATCCTCTGTTATTGTTATGATGGACTACGAATTCGATTCCCGGGAGATCCTCTGTTATTGATTATGATGGATTACGGGTTCGATTCCAGGGAGATCCTCTATTATTGTTATGATGGACTACGGGTTCGATTCTCGGGAGATCCTCTGTTACTGTTGTGATGGACTACAGGTTCAATTCCCGAGAGATCCTATGTTATTGTTATGATGGACTACGGGTTCGATTCTTGGGAGATCCCTTTAAACTCATTGTGTTTTTGTCTGATATTTCTATTAATTCTATCCGGGGTGAATGTACCGGGTTATAGTCTTTCCATTTCTTATACATACCAGTTGGCAGGACTCCTGTTAGATACACCTGCACAAGCATACACGTAATTGGACCCTCCTATTAGAGATGAATCCCTTCTGAGTTGGGCTAAGGGTAGGGATATTCCATCATTTATCCATTGTATATATGTGAGAGAGTGACCCTAGTTGACTAGTTAGTTGTTAGCACGACCATGTTATTGATGGGGCACACGATGCCAAGTGTTAGACTTCAGATGCTAAGTTTTTCAAAAGTTGTGGCTAGTCTGAGAGTTGTGATAAGATTGTGGAAAGAGTTGGAAGGACCATATGTAAGCATCATTGCAGAATAATGACTTAGCGATATGTTTGATCTTGTTGTGTTTTGATTTCAGGATTTGTACTCTGATTTCTGCTGTTAGTTTGTATTATCATTTATTGTATCTTCGATTTTACTTATTGTCCGTTATCCTTATTGTTAATTGTAGCATTCTTATTTTATCTGGCAGTCTCTACAGATTTACATAATCATCTCTATTATATATGTTATACTGCTTATTGACCGGTAGGTGTCATGACTGTTCCTCGTTACTACCCCATTGAGGTTAGTCTTGATACTTACTGGGCACCGCCGTGGTGTGCTCATACTACTCTTCTGCACATTTTTGTTGTGCAGATATAGGTACTTTCGTTCAGTTCTGTCAGCCTTGGAAGGAGGCATACCGATAGAGACTTCAAGGTATATCTGCTACGTTCGCAGACCGAGGAGTCCCTTTCTAGCTTTTCTGTAAAAAAAAGTATAGTTGTTTCAGTATTTCTTTCCTTGTATAGATATTCTTGAGTAAGATCCTCTTATGTATCCTTTTAGCTTGTGATTTGTGATTTTTGGATTTTGGGAATGTTGTTAGCTTTGAGAATTGTTGTGGTATGTGCCGAGCGGCACCTTAAATACCATTTTTATTTCACTGGTTCAGTTTTATTTATTTTCTTCCGCAATTATGATTTATCTTCCGCATTGTTAGTCTTACCTAGTCATAGGGACTAAGTGCCATCACGATATGTTCATGGAGGGTGAACTGGGGTCGTGACACTCCGAACTTGTAAATTGGATTATATTTGCAACGTCCGCTTAGTCCTTTTATAAAGTCGATTTTCAAATATTAGAATCAAACCAAACCAATTAAGTCGAATTTTTCTCGATTCGATTTATGTCATTTTTTATTTTTTTGGTTATTTGTCAGTTTTTTCTTAAATATATGGCATACACTACCAAACACATATTCCGAAGACCATATTTTCAGCGTAATGCTATCAAATCAATTTTCTTTTGAGAAATCTATTATTTACCAAGATATATTGATGATAAGTGAATCAAATAGTGATGAATAATTTGACGACTTAAGTGAATCAAATAGTGATGAAAAGAAAACTGCCAATCAAACTAGAATGCAAAGGTAAAGAACTATACAAAAAGTGCAAACTATTAACATTTACTATTAAAATTTTGAAACTTCATATATAAAATTATATATATATATATATATATATATATATATATATATATATATATATATATATATATATATATATATATATATACCGAACCAAACCGACTATAGGAGTTGCTATTTCAGAAGCGGTCGCAGAAGCGGACACCGCATATGCGGTAATTCTTCCGCATATGCGAAAACGCTGGGGCAGTAAGGGTTCATTCAATACGAATCCAAGCTTCTTTTCTCACAATTTCACACCACTTGGACGATTTTGAAGGTTCCAAAGAGAGAATTTCTTCCTAATATCACAAGGTAAGTAATCCCCACTCATCTTAGCATAAATACATAAACATTAGGTGGAATTAACACTAAAATTAGGGAAAATTCAAAAGATTAAAGCTAGACCTAGGGTTTAACCTAAACTAAGATTTAAACCTATAATTTGCTATAAAATAAACTAGAAATCATATATTTGTGATCCTTAGGTGATACAGAACAACTTCCTTCGAAAAATATTGGAATCCGGGCGTGTGGGCCCGGGGCCAAAATATAGGATAGGAAATTCCTTATATAGCTAGAATTCGATCTTGTAAGCCTTTATTTACTAGTTCTTGCTTCATTTGATTAGTTCGGGATTGTCCGGCTTCGAATTAAGGACTTGAGCACTTTCTTGGATATTGGGAGTGCACTTTGGGGCGAGGTGAGTCTCCTTTCTAACCTTGTATGAGGAAAAATATCCCAATAGGATTTTGAATAAGTAATTGCTGCTAAATGTGGGGGCTATGTGCGTACGAGGTGATGAGAGTCCGTGCATAGCTACTATATAAAAATTATTCTGGTAGTTTAGGACCCACGCACGCCTATTTGGGGAATATTTCTTACTTTAAAATTGCCAATTTGATCGTTATAAATTGCTAGAGACTTGAGAACATGAAAGTGAACATATAAAATTGTTGAGCCTTGGTAGAGACTTTCCTTGTATGTAATTGAGCCTTATGTGCTTTTCTTGATATTGTCTTGATGATTATGGACCGGGCCAATCGCCTCGGTGACAATAGATGCATCTATGGTTCGTGCCGCTCGACCCTCGGCAGTGCATAATTTATTTTCTGTTGGAGCGGGCCGTCGACCTCGGCATGTTTGTGCATGATTTATATGTTCGCAGTTAGTTATGATACAATTACTCATTGTATTTAAACGAAGAAACTGGTAATTGGATTAAGGCAAGAATATGAGTATAACCTTTCTGTTGAACTTGTATTATTGGTAATTCATTGTGTTGTATATCTCACTCTATTATATCATATTATTTTGGACCTTAGTAAGTATCAAGTCGACCTCTCGTCTCTACTTCTTCGAGATTAGACGGGATACTTATTGAGTACATGTGATTTATGTACTCATGATACACTGTTGTACTTAAATGTACAGGTTTTGAGGCGGGTGGATCATAATTTCGCAACTTGGCTGGCCTAACTATGGTGTTAGGCGCCATCATGACCTATTTATGAAAAATGAGTCGTGACATTTAATGTGAGGTATAGATTTTTTAATAATAATTAAAATATATATTTTTGTTTGAAGTTTATTCTTCTAGCCTTTTGAGATACAAAATTGATAATAACTTTTTAATGATTTTGATCAATAATTGCTTTTCAATTGATAATATAACCAACCATTTAATTTTTTTGAGATATTATTGATCTTAGCTAAGATTTTATTAGTTTTAATTTTAAAAAACTTCTTTTATTGGAGAAAATGTTAATATTTTTCTATAAGCAATATAAGTATTTGAAAAAGAATTAAGTTTTTTTATTTGATTGAGTATATATCTTTGTACTATTTCCCTTGCCAAATCAATTTAAATTCACAGGTTAGAAAAACTATTCATACTACCCACTCTTAAGTATGTTAAACGTTACTTTATTTACATATTTTTAAAAAAATCTTTCACATGTAAAAGTGTACTTTTATACTAATAATATTATATTTTATTTTAGTTAAATAGCTATAGATTTATATTATTTCTAAAAATTAGGGCCCCGAAAATTTGGGGCCTAAGACACAAAGCTACAGGTTCAGTAGAGCCGACCATGGACAACCGTGACAGTTCTAGATATTCTCATCATACTGATATTTACGTTAGTGTGTCCTTTGTGGATATATAGCAACGTGTAGTGATTTGTGTCATTTTTCCTCTAAACGTCTATCAAATCGATTATTTGTTATCGAATTATCGATATCGAGTTATCGACTTATCAATTTCGATTTCGATCAAGAAAATTTTCTTATCGAGTTATCGATTTCGATTTCGATTTTGTCCTCTCGAGTTATCGACTTATCGAATAATCGATAAGATATACCAAAAAAACAATTATACCCTTATTCTATATTACTTTTTCTTTTATCCTAACTTATTATTTCTATTTTTCTCTACCTACCCATGTTATTCCCTAATTTCCTCTACCCTAGCCATTTTTTTCATTAATGTTGTCTCTTTCTTAATTTTTATTTATCAATTGTAATACACTGTAGGTTCTGTGCATGTTTGTTTCCAAGCTTCACCTGTTTAAAGAACAATATCGGTATATTTGTGTGATAACTGCATTTTACTAGTCAACTTCTTTTAAAAGATGATTTAGGAATAAGTCTGTTTATGTGGTGACACTACTAGTTAATACATTGTTTGGAAGATTAAGGCAATTCTTCTATTGCTAAGTTGCAGGTTCTGCTGCCTCCATATCTTGGAGGTGCATCAACCCGTCCTTTATTTGTAAGCTCCAAATTTGCATTTTCTAACTATTTGAGAACTTGGTTATAGTTTTAAAGCGTGTGCACACTTTAAAGTTCAAATATCCCAATTGGACAACTACTACGGCTAAACGGTATAATCTGCCTTATTAAAAATCGATAAATCGAATCGATAAGCCCCCAAAATCGATAAATCGAAATCGAAAAAATCGAAACCTTATTGAAACGATAACGATAAGCATATGTACAAATCGATATTCGATAAGAAATTATCGATAAGGGTCTAAATGTGTCCTTTGTGGATATATAGCAACGTGTAGTGATTTGTGTCATTTTTCCTCTAAACGTCTTTGTCAAAAGTCCAATCGAATTGGACTGTTGAAAGCTTGGAATTGTTTTCGTATAATTCCCTTAAACCTGAATCACTAGACCCAGTGGGGGAGCCAGAACCCTGATGAAAGATGTTGTTAAGACAAAAATAACTACCTTTTAACTAATTGTTTTTTTTAAATTTTGAATTAATTAGTTACACTTTTTGAATTAATAAATATAAATATATTATAATTAGCTATATTAAAAAAAATAACTACCCATTCAAATTAAGGAGTAATTTATAGTTGATGTTTTAAAGTTATTTTAAAATAGAAAAAAAAACATAAATTAGTTACAGTAAAAAAAATGAAAATATTAATTAAAAAAACTACATATTCAAGTTGGGGAATAGTTTCAATTTAGAATTTTAAAATTATTTTAAAAAAATATTATTAAGACAAGTGACATAATCACAAAAACCCAAGTGGCATTGTTAGGACAATAAACTACCTTTTAATCTATCTATATATCTATATATTATTAATAGGAGAGAAAAAATTCCTCTTAGTAAGCTACGTGGTAGCTTTAGAAAATGTCAAGTAACATAGTTAATTATTAAATTAGTTATTTAGTTAATAATTCATTATTGCTTATTCTTTTTGAATTTAAATCTATATCTTTATCTATATTCTATATTCTATATATAATTAAAAGCCAAAGACAAAAGCATATTATTATGACAAGTGGTATAATCACAAAAAGCCAAGTGGCATTGTTAAGACAAAAATAACTACCTTTTAACTAATTGTTTTTTTAAAATTTGAATTAATTAGTTACACTTTTTGAATTAATAAATATAAATATATTATAATTAGCTATATTAAAAAAAAACTACCCATTAAAATTAAGGAGTAAATTTATAGTTGATGTTTTAAAGTTATTTTAAAATAGAAAAAAAAAACATAAATTAGTTACAGTAAAAAAATGAAAATATTAATTAAAAAAACTACATATTCAAGTTGGGGAATAGTTTCAATTTAGAATTTTAAAATTATTTTAAAAAAATATTATTAAGACAAGTGACATAATCACAAAAATACAAGTGGCATTGTTAGGACAATAAACTACCTTTTAATCTATCTATATATCTATATATTATTAATAGGAGAGAAAAAATTCCCCTTAGTAAGCTACGTGGTAGCTTTAGAAAATGCCAAGTAGCATAGTTAATTATTAAATTAGTTATTTAGTTAATAATTCATTATTGGTTATTCTTTTTGAATTTAAATCTATATCTATATCTATATATTATTAAAAGTAAAGGAAAAAACCCTCTCATTAAGTCATGTGCCAGCTTCAAAAAAGGTCATGTGACATAGTTAGTTATTAAATTAGTTATTTTGTTAATAATTAATTATTTTGTGTGGCTATAAATCATTGCATAAAAGTAAATTGTTTCCAAATAAGGAAAGTGGTCATTCTTTTTGGCACGGACTAAAAAAGAAATAGGTTCACATAAATTGAAACGGAGGGAGTATTAATTAACTATAATAAAAAACTATATAAAAATGAAAATATAAAAATATATCTATATCTATATTCTATATATTATTAAAAGGAGAGAATAATCCCTCTCATTAAGCCACGTGGCAGCTTCAGAAAAGCCATGTGGCATAGTTAATTATTAAATTAGTTATTTAATTAATAATTAATTATTGGTTATTCTTTTTGAATTTTAATCTATATCTATATCTATATATACTTAAAAGCCAAAGACAAACAAATAAAAAACTACCATATATATATATATATATATATAATTTACTTTAATTACATTAATAAATATAGATATCTTATAATTAATTAACTATAATAAAAAACTATATAAAATAAAAATATAAAAAATATAAAAAAAATAACAACTCATTCAAATTGGGTGAGAGTAGTTCCAAGTTAGAGTTTTAAAAATTATTTTAAAATAAAAAGGCAAAAAAAAAGTCTATAAAAAATGAAAAAAAGAGAAGAAAAACTACCCATTCAAATTGGGGAAGTAGTTTCAAGTTGGAGTTTTAAAATAAACGAAAAAAGAGAAGAAAAACTACCCATTTAAATCGGAGAGTAGTTTCAAGTTGGAGTTTTAAAATAAAAATAGCTATCATATAATTAACTATAAAAAATTATATATAAATATATATAAAAAAATAACTACCCATTCAAATTGGGTGGCAGTAGTTTCAAGTTGCAGTTTTTAAATTATTTTAAAATAAAAAAGCAAAAAAAAAATCTATAAAAATCTATATCTATATATTATTAAAAGGAGATAAAAATCCCAGCTTAAGAAATGACATATATATATATTACTTTAATTACATTAATAAATATAGATATCTTATATTAATTAACTATAATAAAAAACTATATAAAAATGAAAATATAAAAATATATCTATATCTATATATTATTAAAAGGAGAGAATAATCCCTCTCATTAAGCCACGTGGCAGCTTCAGAAAAGCCATGTGGCATAGTTAATTATTAAATTAGTTATTTAATTAATAATTAATTATTGGTTATTCTTTTTGAATTTAAATCTATATCTATATATTATTAAAAGGAGAGGACCAGAACTTCTCTTCTCTCTCTTCGTCCATGCTCTCGGTGCACGATAGCTAACGTGCACTGTGGTGGTCTTCCATGGCGGCTAGCAGAGGTAGGGGACGTGGAAGGGGTCGAGGAAGACCCAAAAAGAATCCTATTGTTATCTATGGTAGCTCTATAGCTACAATTGTACCAGCTGAAGATAAATTTCAGAGTAAGGTTAATACTCCAAGTGTTGAACAAGATTTTTCTTGTGTGTGTGTGTGTGTGTGTGTGTGTGTGTGTGTTTAAAAATTAAAATAATAAAGAAACTAATTTATGTAAATGTCAAAATTAATTATAATAAAAAATAAAAAATTAATCATAATTTTATATATATATATATATATATATATATATATATATATATATATATATATATATATATATATATATATATATATATATATATATATTATGATTAATTTTCGATTGGTTATTCTTTTTAAATTTAAATATATCTTAAAAAAATTATATATATATATATTAATTGGTTACTTTATTTTAATTAATAAATATAGATATCTCATAATTAGTTATAATAAAAAAAATTCAAATATATAAATATATAAAAAAATAACTACACATTCAAATTGGGTGGGGGTAGTTTCAAGTTGGAGTGTTAAAATTATTTTTTAAAAAAAATTAAGTATAATAAAAAATAAAATAGAAGAAGAAAAATTACCCATTCAAATCGGTGAGTAGTTTCAAATTGGAGTTTTAAAATGAAAAAATAAATTAAAAAATAAAAATTACCATTTCAAATTGGGGAATAGTTTCAAGTTGGAGTTTATAATTGTTTTAAAATAAAAAACAAAAATAAATCAATAAAAAGAATTGATTCAAATAGTGGAGTAGTATCTTTCTAATATTCTATATTCTATATATCTTCTATATATTATTAAAAAGGAGAGAATAAAATCCTCTCCTTATGCCAAGTGGTAGCCTAAAAAAACCTTATGGAATAATTAGTCAATAACAAAGAAATTATCTATTGAAAATTAAAAAAAATTAACTACCTAAATTAACTACTAAAACATGGGGGAGAGTTGGTTTAGGTTAGTTAATTTCTTTATTTTATTTTTTAAATTCTTTTTTTATTTTATGAAAAAAAAGTATCTATTCCTTAAAAGGGATGATAATATAATAAAATTTAAAATAAAAATAAATATTTTCAAGGGTAATAAAATATATATCTCTTATTATATTATAAAAAAATAGCAGACAAAAATATTAAACAAGTAATATGCTAATAATCCATCCATATATTATTAAAAGCCAAAGAAAAAGGCACCGCATTACAAGTGGTAGCCTAGATAAAAACCATATGACATAATTAGTTAATAACAAAAAATTATTTATTAAAAATTAAAAAAGAAATTAATTACTAAAATATCGATAAGGGTTGGGTATATCGTATTGACAAATAAAATGACAATTGAAATTTATTAAAGCAATACGATCTAATAGTATCAAACAAGAATAATTATAATTAATTTTTTTTTAATATTGACCGCGCATCGCGCGGGTACGATTCAATTATGGAATATAAAGAGAGAATACTTAATTAACTTGTAACTGAAGAGCACATTGGTTATATAGGCTACCATTTGGTTCACAATCCTCCAACAATCCGAAGCATATGCAAAGATGCAAACTAGGTCATCAAACATACTTATCTTTTCTTTCTTTTTTATTGTCCTTTTTCACCTAAATTTTCATTTAGCTCATTTTAGAAGCCCAATGTCTCTAAAGTTATAACTACTCAACTTTTCCCTTCTGTAATATTTTATTTGCTTCTTTTAACATCTATTTGTTAAAAGAAATACCTATAACAAGGATCCTCCATCATTAAAATTTTATTTTTCAATATCTTTTTGGGGAGAAAATGAAGTCGGAGCTGCCAAGGAGAGAATGTAATATAATGTTAGATCTTCTAGCTTCGTATATTTAACAAGTATGTGCAATCATCAAATATCAGAATATTATTAGATTTTGTATTCCTAAGGTTTGTTGAAGATCAATATCATTTTCTCTTAATAATATTTAACAGTCCTATGTACTAAAAAATATATTGCCCGGAGAATTTGTGCTTCTTAAGGTGAAGGAACAAATATCAACGGGTGCAAATATCAAAGTCACAAGAGAGAAAGTCACGGCCATTAGTTGTAACAATTATTCTTGCAATTGTTTGTTTCATTAATGTGTAAATAATGATCATGTAACTACTACAAGTATTAATGCCTTTATGTTGATATGCGTTATTCGGGCCGGTGGGTAAATATTAAATTCTTTAGAATTCTATTATAACCTCATGATGAATAGGTCTACTGTGGGACGTGATTTCTAGGTAGAGGTGTAATTAAGAAATTGGTAGGTCGACGTTGTTGGGTTTGTTATTTAATAAATAATAACAAAAGAGGTGTGAATGGAAAATGGTAAAAAGAGAAATGGAGGGATGACCCGCAACCCGGTCTGGTCTAGTCTGTTTTTCTTTTCCGGATTATTTTAAATTCGTTTTAAATTTTCCGTAAAAATTTCCAACAGCCATTGTTCTGAAATGTAGCAAATCTCTTCAGAGGGTCACACCTTGCAAACCTCTTCACAGGGTCACACCTGTTCCAACAGCCATGATTGTTCTGAAAGGTTGCAAACCTCTTCAGAAATATCACCAAGTTGGTTATAAATAGACCTTCAAATCCCAGAATATTTACTTACAAAATTTCCTGATTATCTTCTTCTTCTTCTGCACTAAAATTCAATGTGTGTTTTACGACCATCGAGTGGTTCACCGATCACCAGAGTTTTAGGTAACGATACATTGGTAAGTTAAATCGTTCGATCTTGGGAGGATATATTCCATAACCTCAGGTACTTGGCGAGAATAATTTCCTTAAGGATACACTGTGTATTTAGTGGGCTCGACTTGTTCCTTCAATGTTTCAAAAATTATTTTGAAGTTTGAATATTATTTTTCAGAATTGTTTCTACTAACTTTCTGTTTTATTTTTCAGAAAGATTACTGTTTTATTTACTTACAGCAGTACAGATAATTAACAGACGTGACTTTTAAATTTTTAATATTCAAAAGTTCATTTTGGAGGAGAAACGGTTCATAATATTGTATGCAAACAAATGGACTTATATATGTAGGTTTTTTTTTTATGCACTTTTCATGTTGGTCAATTTTGATATACATTTGATCTTTTTTATGTGGCATGTTATGAATATTTGACTTATATGTAAATTCAAACAAAGACTTGAATATATGATTTTTTGGAGTTTACGAGAATGAACTTAATTGATAATGTATGTTTGCTAAAAAATTATCATACACTTTATGAATACAAAACAATATATATGAGTTACGGGTAAATCATAGCATACTGTAATAATCCATGAACCTTGTGAGAGAAATGATAATAAACACTCAAGATTAGGAGAAGAAGCATTAACAACTTTTATTGATGATATTGATTTGGTTTGCCTCTTCATGAAGAAGTTCAGAGCCTTACAATGGTGTTTTATCTTCCCATAAGATGGGTAATTCTTGTCTGTATCTCTCTCTGTCTTTTTTGGAGAATTATGGTACAGAAGAAGCCCCCTTCTAGGATAAATTTGTACTTAGTGGATAGTGTTAAGGGTGTTCAAAATTGAATATATAGAGGTAAAAAATAGATTTTACCTTATATATACAGTGTAATTTTTCGGCGAAGGATGTTCGGATGAACACCTTGCGCCCCCTAGATCCGCCACTGACTGGACCTACAGTAATGTGTTTTTACTATAAGTAGTGTGCTTTCTATGAAGTCATGATCCGTGTAATTAGGTACGTAGTTTATCCTTTCTTCAAAATCCATCCGAAATTTCAAGTCTTTAGTACGTAAGAAATGCAATTCATCGCTCATGAGAGCTGTTTTCTGGTTAAATCTGCGATGATATAAATCATATATAGGACATCGATCGGTAGTGTTTTCAAAAAAAAAAAAAATAGAATGTTCTATTATCATTGTGCATATAATTATAATGTAAGCGGCTTTACATGCACGTTCAATATGAAAGATTCAAAATTTTGGTGGAATGAAATAATATTCGAGATGACAGGGTAAAAATTTCTTGAGACGAAAAGGGATATATATTATTTTACATAATAAATTACAAGAACTTGAAAACAAAATGCCAACATTAGCCGGAGGGGCCGGCAATGTGTAAAATATATAAGGCCAAATTATCACATAAAAAGTATGTACTTATTTACATCATAACTGTGTAAAGTGAGCATTTGAATCAAATATGTGTTTTAACGTGAAGAAAAAAATGACAAAAGAAGAAGTGAAGGAGAGAAAGAAGAGAAAGAAGGAGAAGGAAAGGAAAGAAGAGGAAAAGAAAGAGAAGAAGAAGAGAAAAGAAGAAGAGGAGGAGGAGGAAAAGGAAGAGAGGAAGAGGAAAGAACGGAAAGAAAAAGAGAAGAAGAAACGTGAAGAACAGAAGCTCAAGGAAAAGAAAGAAAAAGACAAGCAAAAGGCTAAGAAGAAAAAATGATTAATTTTCTTCTTTGTTTTCCATTTTTTCTTTTTGCTGGCACGAATGTGCAAATGTATCATGCTAGATGTGGATTCATCTGAAATAAAACATAATGAATCAGAAATCAAAATTCGTTTAGCTTTTATCTAATTTCTCTACCTTTACCTCCTTTCCATCCAAATGCTTCGTTTTTGGAAATTCACGAAAGCTGATAAGTTTTTTATCTTTTTTTTTTCTTCTAGCTAAAAATCAATTTACTTTACCTAGTTAATTTGGATTATCGTTGCCTTTTATTTTAGAAATTTTTACCTTCTATAGCAAAGGGTAATACTGTCATGATTCTTTTTTTATAGTAGGTCATGATGACACCTAACACCATAATCAGGGCCAGCCAAATGCGAAAATGTGATTAAATTCTCATTTTACTTTAGCCAAAGACAGTGATACTAAAATTTTCAAATTTAAAGATAAAACTAGTTATAAGATCATAAGGTGCTAAAATAGTGATACAACCCAAAAATAAATGTCTACAACAGTGTGTGCCAGAACCTGGTGTTACTAGCTACGAGCAACCAGTAGAATATTTACAAAAGAATAAAACACTATTCTACTGTTTGGATCAGGATAGACGGAAATCAAAAATACAAGAAAGGACTCCTTCGGCTGCGGATCAGCATGAAAGAGAAGATAACTCACCGTAGAAGTCCCAAAGCGTGCTCACTGATGCACACCAAGATGATGTCCAGATCCACCTGCCTCAAAATCTATACATTTAAGTACAAAAGCGTAGCATGAGTGTATAAACCACATGTACTCACTAAGTATCCCGTCTAATCTCGAAGAAGTAGAGACGATAGATCGACTTGATACTTACTAAGGTCAAGATAATATAATATAACAAAGTAATAGATAGAGCATGAAGGATTTCCAATACCACAAGTTTAATAGAAGAGTCATATTCATGTCCTTGTCATAATTAGATTACCGGTTTTTCCTTTTCATATCAAATGAGAGATCATGTCATATATAAATCATGCACAGATATGCCGAGGTCGACGGCCCGCTCCAACAAAAAAATAAATTATGCACTGCCGAGGGCCGAGCGGCACGAACTATTGATGCAACTATTATCACCCAGGCGATCGGACCGATCTACAATCATCACGAAAATATCAAGAAAAGCACATAAGGCTCAATTACATACAAGAGAATTCCTACCAAGGCTCAACAAACTCATACGTTAACTTTTCATTTACTCAGGTCTCTAGCAAATCAAAATGATCAAATTGGCAATTTAAAATAAGAGATATTTTCCAATTTGACATGATGTAGGTCCTAAACTACCCGAACAATTATCATATAGTATCTACGCACGGACTCTCGTCACCTAGTACGTATGTAGCCCCCGCATTTAGCAACGATTACTCATTTAAAACCATATGGAGACAATTTCCTCTTACAAGGTTAGAAAGGAGACTCATCTCACTCCAAGTGCACTCCCAATGTCCAAAAATGAGCCCAAGTCCTTAATTCGAAGACGGTAATCCCAAACTAATCAAACTAAGTAAGAACTAGTAAATAAAGACTTACAAGGTTGAATTCTAGTTATTTAAGCAATTTCCTAACCATTAACACAAGTTTTCTAAATTCTGACCCCAGGCCCACATGCCCGGATTCCGAGATTTTTCAAAGGAAGTTGTTCTCTATCACCTAAGGATCATAAATATATGATTTCTAGTTCATTTCATGTCAAATTATGTGATGAAACCTTAATTTTCATTAAACCCTAGGTCTAGCTTAAATCCCTTGGTTTTACCTAATTTTTAGTGTTAAATCTACCTAATGTTTATGTATTTGAACTAAAAATGAGTGGGGATTACTTACCTTGCAATGATATGTGGAAACTCTCTCTTTAAAATCCCCAAAATCGCCCAAATCTATAGTGTAAAGTGAGAGAAATGAGTTTCGGTTCATTAATGAACACTTCTGCCTCCAGTGACTTCCGGTTCTGCAGAAGGAGTCCCACTTCTGTGGGTTCCGCTTCTGCGGACATGGTCCGCTTTTGCGGAAACTGGCAAGGGGGCCTGGGCTGCTTCTGCTGTCATAACATCACTTCTGTGAGGCCGCTTAAGCGAAAAGCCCACCGCTTCTGCGGTTCTGGGCCTAGGCGGATGGACCGCTTCTGCGGTCAGAGGTCCGCTCCTGCGGTTTCCCCTGGGCCTGGCCCCTTCCGCTTCTGCGGTCCAAGATCCGCAAAAGCGGTTATGATAGAAGCAACATATGAGGTTTTTCCTAAGTTTTCAACTTCACTCGAACCTCGACCATTTGACGCTCCTGAGCCCCGCCTGAATATACCGACAAGTCTAAAATCATAAGGCGGACCTACTCGAACCCTCGAAATGCTTAAAACGACGCTAAATCAAATAATCAACCCCAAAACCAAATGATTCAAATCATTGACCTTCAAGTTCTAAATTTCCTCCTAACAGGTCAAAACGCCTTTACACGACTCGGATTGACACCAAATTTTACAGGTAAGTCTTAACTGATATTTCAGACTTGTACCAAGTTTTAGAATCGAAAACCGAACCCGATACCTAGGAAAACTATAATTTCTTAGTGTATTTAAATTATTGAAACTTAAACTTAACAATTTCACATAAAAATTTATTACTCGGGCTAGGGACCTCGGAATTCGATTTTGGGTATATGCCCAGGCCCCATATTTTCCCCGCAAACCTTTAAAAATTGTCAAATCATGATTCTGGGTCCATTTCCCCAAAATATTGACCAAAGTCAAACTTGGTCTTTTTAAAGAAACTTAAAGAAGCAACTAGGCTTATTCTTGCTCAAAACTCTTCTAACATCCGACCACCCGTCCCCGCAAGTCATAAATTAGCTAAAGCAAGTGCGGAAAGTTTTATTTAAGGGAACGGGGTTCGAAAATGCAAAATGACCGGTCGGATCATTGCATTCTCCACCCCTAAAATAAATGTTCATCCTCGTACGGATATAAAAATGTACCTGGACTGCTGAATAAGTGGGGATATCAGCTCTGCATGTCCTACTGGAACTCCGAGGTCGCTTTCTCGATCGGTTGGCCCTTCCACTGGACTCTTACCATAGAAATCCTCTTCGACCTCAACTGGCGATCCTGTCTATCCACAATGGCAGCTGGCTCCTCCTCGTAGCCCAAGCTCTTATCTATCTGAATGGTACTAAAATGCAACACATGTGAATAGTCGGTATGATACTTCCGGAGCATCGATACATGGAAGACTGGATAAACTCCTAATAAACTGGGAGGCAAGGCAAGCTCATAGGAAACCTCTCCAACTCGCCTCAACACCTTGAAGGGGCCAATAAACCTTGGTCTCAACTCGCACTTCATTCGGAACCTCATAATGCCCTTCATGGGCGAAACCTTCAAGAGAACCTTCTCGCCAACCATAAATGATGCATCGCGCGCCTTCTAATCTGCGTAACTCTTCTGCCTAGACCGAGCTATGCAGAGCCTCTCCTGAATCAACTTTACTTTATCCAAGGCATCCTGAACCAAATCAGTACCAAGCAACTTAGCCTCACCAGCCTCAAACCACCTGATTGGAGAACGATAACGCTGACCATATAATGCCCCATATGGGGCATCTCTATGCCGGACTGATAGTTGTTATTATATGCAAACTCCGCCAAGGGTAAGAACTAATCCCACTGCCCTCCAAAGTCAATTGCGTATCTTCTAAGCATATCCTCTAATATCTGAACTATCCGCTCCGACTGCCCGTCGGTCTGAGGATGGAATGTCATGCTAAGCTCCATGCGGGTCCCCAACTCACTCCGAACAGCTCTCCAGAAATGGGAAGTGAACTGAGGGCCTCTATCTGATATGTTGGAGATCGGCACACTGTGCAATCTCTCTATCTCTCGAATGTAAATCTGAGCATACCTCTCTACCGTTAAGTAGTCGCCACTGGAATGAAATGGGCGGACTTGGTCAATCTATCCACAATAACCCGCACTGAATCAACCTTCCGCTGAGTCCGCAACAACCCAACCATGAAATCCATAATGATGCGCTCCTACTTCCATTCTGGAATGGGAATCCGCTGAAGTAGGCCACCTGGCCTCTGCTGCTCATGTTTAACCTGCTAGCAATTCAAACATTTAGCTGCATACTCCGCAATGTCCTTCTTCATCCTCCGCTACCAGTAATGCTGCATCAAGTCAGGATACATCTTCTTGGCACCTGGATAAATGGAGTACCTCAAACTATGGGCCTCTTTTAGAATTCTCTCTCTCAAGCCATCAACATTAGGAACGCATACACGTCCCTGAAGCCGTAACACACCATCCTTGCCAATAGAAATCTCCTTGTCACCTCCCTGAAATACTTTCTCTCTGAGAACTGCCAAATGTGGATCGTCGAGCTGTCGGGCCTTAATCTCCCCCCCAAAACAAAGATTGAGCAATCACACATGCTAGGACTCGGCTAGGCTCCGAAATATCCAATCTCACAAGTTTGCTAGCTAAAGACTGAACGTCCAAAGCTAATGGTCTCATCTCAGCAGGAACGAATGCCAAGCTACCCATGATCTCCGCCTTCCTACTCAAGGCATCTACAACCACATTTGTCTTGCCTGGATGATAACGAATGGTAATGTCATAATCCTTTAGTAGCTCAAGCCACCTGCGCTGCCTCAAATTAAGAACCCTCTGCTTGAACAAATGTTGCAAGCTGTGATAGTCTGTATAAACCTCACATGACACTCCGTATAAATAACGCCTCCATATCTTAAGAGCATGAACAATCGCCGCCAACTCTATATCTTGCACAGGGTAATTTTCTCATGAACCTTCAGCTGATGTGAAGAATATGCAATAACTTGCCCCTCCTACATCAATACACATCCCAAGCCAGCACGAGAAGCACCACAATACACTATATACATCCCTGAATCGGAAGGCAATACAAGAACTGGTGCCATGGTCAAAGCCGTCTTGAGCTTCTGGAAGCTCTCCTCACAATCATCGGACACATAGAATGGAGCACCCTTTTGGGTCAATCTGGTCAGAGGTGATGTAGTAGATGAAAAGCCCTGCACAAATTGCCGGTACCTGTTAACCCCAAGAAACTCCTGATCTCGGCCACTGAAGTAGGACGTGGCCAACTCTGAACTGCCTCAATATTATTGGGATCCACTTTAATACCCCTTCCTAACACTATATGCCCAATGAATGCCACTAACTCTAGCCAAAACTCACACTTGGAGAACTTAGCATAAAGCCTCTACTCTCGCAAGGTCTGAAGCACTACCCTCAAATGTTGCTCGTGCTCCCCCAGGCTATATGAGTATATCAAGATGTCATCATTAAAGACAATAATAAATGAATCAATATAGTTCCTGAACACCGTGTTCATCAAGTCCATAAATGTCGTTGGAGCATTAGTCGAGCCAAATGACATCATCATGAACTCATAGTGGCCATATCTAGTCCTGAATGTGGTCTTCGGAACATCTGAATCCCGAATCTTCAACTGATGATACCCTGACCGCAGGTCAATCTTAGAGAACACCCTAGCACCCTGCAGCTGATCAAACAAATAATCAATACGGGGCAATGGATACTTGTTCTTGATGGTGACTTTGTTCAACTGGCGGTAATCAATGTACATTCGCAGAGTCCCATCCTTCTTATTTACAAATAGCACTTGTGCACCCCAAGGCGATACACTGGGCCCAAAAACCCCCTTTGCTAGAAACTCCTCCAACTGCTCCTTCAGCTCCCTAGGAGCCATACGGTACTGCGGGAAAGATATAGGTTGAGTGCTTGGAGCCAAATCAAAACACAAATCAATATCACGATCCAGAGGCATGCCAGGAAGATCAGAAGGAAAAACATCGGTGAACTCTCGGACAAATGGCCCTGAATCAATCATCAGAGACTCTTCAATGATGTCTTGAACATAAGCTAAGAAGGCTAAACACCCATTCTCAACCATACGTTGAGCCTTCAGGAAGGAAAATGACCATGTTAGGTGTGTCCACAGTGGAAACCCTCCACTACAATCTCGACAACCCTAGAATTGCTAGAGAAACAGTCTTGGCATGGCAATCGAGAATGGCGTAATATGGAGATAACCAATCCATGCCCAGAATAACCTCAAAATCGATCATATCGAGCAACAGGAGATCTGCTCTCGTCTCAAGACCAAAGAAAATAACCACATAAGACTAGTAGACCCAGTTCACAACCACAGAATCACCCACAAGAGTGGACACATGAATAGGAACACCCAAAGGCTCAGGAGAAATAACCAGGAAAGGAGCAAACAGAGATGGTACATAGGAATAAGTAGACCCTGGATCAAATAATACCGATGCAT